>CM038792.1:271662807-271771334 GCA_021764765.1 Vicia sativa
GCAATGTGCGGATAGCAAGAGTCGCCACCACTTTATTTTTATCCACCAGGGAAGGTAAAAAAGAGAAAAGACCTTCGTTAGATTCTAGTAAGGAGAATGGTTATGAAAGGAAGTGTATTAGCACCTTTCCATCCGAGTAGTTATCTACGGGCTCTTAGTTGCTTTCTAGATCACTTTTGAAAAACTTGTGCTTCGTGTGTTTGAAAATGTTTAAAATATTTCGCTTTGACTTTGTAATGATTCATGTAGGAATGCATACAAAGTGTTCTAAATGTTTTGCTTTTGAAAAGAGTTTGAACTTTGAAAAGTGTGAGTGTGAAAAGTATTTTGACAGAGCAAGCAACTAAAAGTCTTATTACCTACCTGATTTGGTCACGTTGAGATTTTATTGCTCTTTAGAATAGTGCTAGCCGTACCATTAGTTGGTAGCTCCATCTGGATGTATGGACATCTAAGAAGGGACACCGATGGTCAGAAGGCAGCCGAGGAGATATCCCACATTCAAGGACTATCATCATTGTGAGGCTTACAATCGAGGGTCAAGATCATGTATTCGGAGGCGACATCAACATGATCTTTGTATCGAAGGGACTATGATGATTTGTTTTGAAGGCACCCATAGAATACCCCACGCTCGAGGGATGACCATTTTGAATTCGGTAAATCAGAGAGAATTACCCCGAGGGTGCATGTGTGAAGAGAGTGTGTTGATTTCAGATATTTTTTCTTGGAAGAAGCGGCTAAGTTCTCGCTTTATCTGCCATACACGCCTAGTTACTAGCAATTGAATAGGGTGCTAAACTAAAATGCGGAAATGTAAAAGCGGAAAAGGTAAAGTCCCACGCTATTACATGGCTTGGGGTATACATAATTAGAAATGCGGAAAATAAAAGCCTAATTAACTATTACATCCCATGAGCAAGTACATTATTTGAAAAGAAACAAGAAAAGAAACCGTCTCGAATCTGAGCAACTCGTGAACGAATAAGAAAATCGAGAAATATGATGAAATCTAATAAGAGAAAATGTTAGAAAAATGCAAGTTTTAATTGGAGAAAATTAATCATGCGCCGAAATAATATAAATATGCTAAAATAATTTTTGGGATTTTTGGAAAAGATTTAATAATTAAAATGCAATTAATATTGAATAAAATGCAAATTATAAATAAAATAAATATGCATGCAAAATTAAGTTTTTAATTTTATAAATTAAATAAAGATTTTAGAAAATACTGTAAAGAGAAAAATATTTTTGATGATTTTAAATGCAAAATAAAATTATGAAAACAATTAAAATAAGATGCAAATATTAAAATAAATTGAAAATAGAAAAATATGAAAAAGTTGCGCTTTGTAAAAGAAAAAGGAAACCGGCAAGTGGATTCGAACTCGTGACATTGGAAGGCATCTACCAATAAAGCATCTAACCATCGTGCCATCATGCATTTGGTGTTTGAACCATGAAATTAATTGAATATATGCGCTGACGTGTCATGGATATTTGAAATTCAAACGCATGCGACGTGGGACCCCTGTGTTGAATGAGGGAAACTAATCGTAACGATTTACGCCACGCATGCACACGCTGTCCACGCTACCAACACACTGGAGCCCTAGTTCGGCCGCCTTCTCCCAAGACCATAATTTCGGGATCCGCAAAATAACGCTGAATAAATAGAAAAGATACTACCCCTAATTGATGGCTGCGAATTCAATGGCGTGGTTCTCTTGCCCAATCGCCCCGATAAGCTGTTCAAGCTTCAGCTCGGAAACTTTAAGAATGGTATCTCATGTTGACGCTCAAACTCAATGGCATTGCCCGTGATCAAACCTTAGTGTCTCATGAGCACATTAAAAGCGTTAGAATCAATTAAACAAATCGGTAATAAAATACATTCAAGAAATATTTGAATATGTATGAACATGTATGCATTGATCCAGCCGCTTGATCTATAACAATGATGTGTACTTACCACACTTACCCTTAGAGCACAATGGAATGGTTTTGATGGCGAAAGTGGCTGCAAAAAACCTCGAATTTCATAACTTTGAGAAAAATTTTGGCAAAATAGGGTTGTGTATTGTCAGTAGGTTTCGCCCTGATGCTCGGATGCTGTCGAGTATTTATAGAGGCAATTTGAGAGAAAAACAAGCAAAAAGATTGATCTTGATTGTGAATATTTTCCATTTAAAACAAAATCAAATATTTGAAAAATTTGATTTTCTTCCCATGTAAGAGGCTAGCACGAATTTGTGTAATGATCATGGGCTATCTTGGACTTCAAGGAAGATATAAATCCATTCCTTTGAAAATAATTTATTTTCATATTTTATATGATTTAATTTTGAATTAAATGTCTTAAAATTCAAAAATAAATCAATAAAATAGAAAATGCCATGCCAAGCACTTATGGGTCAAGAATAATCTTATGAACAAGTTTGGATCAAAGAAAATAGCCCATTTGGAAAATTTGACCAATATGTCCTTTTGTGCAATCATTCAAAATTCCCCAACTTCCTAATAGTGTATCTTGCTCATTTTTCCACATTTTTGAGAGTTCTTGACCTTTTGGAAAGCTCTAAGAGTCCTCTAAACAATGTCTTTGGTTTCATATCAATTGGAGTTACCATGCTCAATATATCTTCAAAACAAAAGTTGACTTTTGTTGACTTTGAAAAGGACTGTAATGTTTTGAGCCATACCTCTCAAATGAAGCCTTTTGAACATTCTGTGAGACATGAAGTTGTAGAGAATTGAATTTCCTTCAAAACAAGAGGTGGTGGAAAATTTCTGAGAAAGTATGAGAAAGTTATGATCACAAAGTTTGTTGACTTTTCACCTAGAAACCCTAATTTAGAAAGTTTGACTTTTGAGTAAATCTTGAGTTTTCTTGATGAATCATGATCAACCCTTGATCAAATGATGAATGTAACTCAAATGAGGATGTTGACCAAAATCAATTTTGATCAGTATGTTTACCACAGCTGACTTTTTGACTAATCACAACCGATTTTCAACCACCCGAGCAATTGTCCGAGGAAACTTGACTTGTGAAACTTGAAACCCGACATGGAGAATCTTTGAAGCATATGAGGAAGCATGAAAACCATTGAGGTTAGAAGCCCATCCGATCTCGAGGGAATGCCAAACCCTAGTTTGGTTGATTGTTATGGTGGTGTTCATCCATCAACTCTGAGGAACTTTGAGCATGGATGTATGGAATGCATTGAGAGATATGAGGCAAATTTTGGGGTATGACAGCTGCCCCTGCTCAAACCTCTCTGTACCGGAAGGTGTAGATTGGCATGCTTTGCCTCGTGGACCTGGAGGTGTAAGATGATGAACACTTGAGTACACTCAAAATTTGCACTCTGCTGGTGGATAACGGAATGGGCTTATAGATGCCATTTGGAGAGGCTGAAAATTTCATTGGGAATGAGTCATATGCAGACCTCGAGATCGTTGTATAGAGATGGGCTTAAGATGCCATCCGAAAGATCGAGGTGGAGGAACCGCGCCAGCTCTAGATACTTCTGAGTGAGAGGCTTAGGATGCCATCCGAAGGAGTCATATGTTAGACTTTATGCTGCCTTTGGAATGAAGTTATTGGTTCAGTACGTTTTTAACCAAATACAGCATTCTCAAGGTGAAGAAATGTTGACAAGTGGCCTGAGATGGCTTAAGATGCCATCCAAGGCAAATCGAGCGCACGCTGCACTCGTAGTCCGCTGATAACAAGAGAAGGGTCAATAGTTCTTCGTCGATCGCCCCGAGGGACGTAATGTGGATATTTTCTTCCTTATAACGGTGTTGATCCACCGCTCGTTATCTGAGGATAACTCGATCGTCGGATAAGGTTTCCTGCCTAGCTTCGGGTATTAATCCCGGATCCGTTGTTGAGAACAACGAGGTTGGTCATTTAGATAGCTTTCCGTCCGTTTCGCATTAATCTGGACCCGCCATGCGTAAATGACTTTTAATTGCTGGAGAAAACAAGAAAATTTTGATAGAATATTGTTAGTCTTATGCAAAGTATGATGCATGACGATGCGATTAATGATATATGCACAAATTATGACAGCATGAGTAATGTATGCATGATAGATGTTTGGTATTTCAAAACATATCCTCTTGAAGAAGATGGATGTTCTGCTTGAGGATGAAGTGGGTGGAGACCCCGTGGGAAGAAAGAGATGATAACTTTGATTTCGATGCACTATCCACCAAGTCTCGAGCCCATACCGGTGGATGGTAGAGATCGAACGTTGCCTGAAGATCGCACGCGCACTGGGAGAGGTTAGCACTTCACGGGGAATCTTGTGTATAGATCTTGGTCAAGAGTATTTGATAATCGCCAAAGACCGGGTTGAAGGATCCGGGGTCCGGCTTGATCTCTCGCCGGGAATAAAGATGCAAGTTTCTCCGATGCACTATCTCGACTGTGTTTCAAGTCTGTATACCCTGCGCCAGAAAGGGAATTTTTGAAAAGCATCCCTGGGATAAATGTCTCACTGGAGATAAAACTACTAATCGATTTATGAAGTTCGGGGATAATGTGACTAGTGAAGGGAATTTGTATCTACCGGGGAGAATTTGGTGAGTGGTATCTCGTGGGGAACGACGGCGACTTTCGCCACATCACAATTCCCGGAGTCCGTAGGTAGTACTTTGCATGTTCACTTTCAGATATGTTTGCATAACAAGTTTTTTATTGTCCGATGCGGATAATCATTCAAAGCTGGACGCTTGGACTTTATGCAACAACAAACAAGAATTGTAAAGAAGGAAGCTTGCATTTATTTAAAAGGTATGATGCCAAGTAGCTTATACAAGAGAAAGGTAAAAGCTATGGAAACAATCTGTCAAGTTCCAACTATGCTAGTACTCATATATTTCAACTATCTCATCTCCTCGTCAGAGAAAGTGATCGATTGATTTTCGCCATTTGAATTGAATGTCGAGCAGCAGAGTCCTAAGGTAGGTGATCCGGACGAGACATAGTCGTATCGCTTAAATCCCTAACTTTTGCTCTAGACCGCCTTTCGGGTTTTCGCCCACCGATACCCTTTTTGCCCAAGCCGCTTTTCGTGCTTTCGACTTGCCGTGTACATCTTTTGTATATATCCTTAACTTTGCCCGAAACCTTTGGTTCGCCAGATGCCCTTATTTTGCCTAGGTTCGCCGACCCACGGGTCTCTTTTATGCGTAGTATTTTTTTGACTATGTCCTGCTCATGTCAGTGTGGGAAGTCTTCGCCATCCATGGTGCTAAGTATCATATACCGAAAATACCTCTTGACTACAAATGGTCCCTCAGGTGGGAGTCCATTTGCCCTCGATCACCTTGTGAAGAATGATGCGCTTTGACTACCAGGGTCACCGACTTGGTAAATTTGATGCTTAACCTCTTGTTAAATGCCCGATCATTCGTTCGAGTAACCGCTCCATGGCGATGGACGCTAGTCGCTTCTCATCAATCAAGTTAATCTGGTCAAGGCGAGTCTGACCCAATCATCTTCGCTTAATTCGCGGCCCGTGTGGAGACTGCTGAGGGTATCCTGACTCGATGGGTAGGACGCCCATACCGTACACAAGAGAGAAGGGGTTGCCCCTGTGGATGTCCGCATCAGAAAGTGCGATAACTATGAAGAGCAAATGGTAACATCTCATGCCAATCCTTGTAAGTCACCGCCATCTTCAGATAATCTTCTTAATGTTTTTGTTGGCGGCTTCCATCGCCATTCATCTTAGGCCGATAAGGAGAAGAGTTGTGATGCTTGATCTTGAATCGCGGCGTAGTTCTTGATCATCTTATTGTTGAGATTAGAGCCGTTATTCGATAATCCTTTCGGAGTGCCATACCGACGTATAAGATTATGCTTGATGAATCGAGCCACAACATTCTTGGTAACAGATGCAAACGAGGTCGCTTCTACCCACTTGGTGAAATAGTCAATGCCACAAGGATGAAACGATGTCCGTTTGAAGTCAGGGCTTGATTTCCAATCATGTCAATGCCCCACATTGCAAAAAGGCCAAGGAGCTTTTAAAATATTCGAGGTACTGGAGGTACGTGCACTTTGTCTCGAGATAACCGGCATTTGTGACAAGATCGGCATAGCGGTGACAATCGCCTTCCATGGTGGACCAATAGTAACCTGTTCTCGTAATCTTCTTAGCCATCGTATGACCACTAGAGTGGGTACCGAATGCCGCCCGTAACTCCTCCATGATATGTATTGTCAAGCTCGTCTACACAACAAAGAAGACTGTGTCATGATTACTTTGTACAAGATGCCGTGTTGAGGAAGAATTTGATGCGAATCTCCTCATGAACTTCTTATTAATGATGCCCCTCGCGGATATTCCCGAGTCTCAAGATACCTCTTCACGCCATAGTACCAGGTTTTCTCGTATCAAGCTCATAACAATATGCCGGTTCGTCAAACCTCTCAATGATGATCTCGGGAGCCTCGTTGTCCCATCTAACCTTGAACATAGATGACATAGTAGCTAATGCGTCCGCCAACCGATTCTCTTCTCGTGGAATGTGATCGTGTAATCTCTTCGTAGGGATCGACTCGAACATGCTCTCGATATGGAATGAGATCTCGATGCTCAGATCCCACTCGCCCTTAATCTGATCGATCACCAAAGTCGAGTCTCCATACCAGCAATCTTGATTCTTAAGTCGATAGCAGCTTTAATACCCATGATGCACGCTCAGATTCCATGTTGTTGGTGCAATCAAACATAATCAAGGCGAAGGCGACATGCGTCACAGGGATGTGTGATGACGGCGCCAATGCCATTGCTGCTAAGCGCTGAGGTTCCATCAAAGACCATGGTCCATCGATCCTTGTTCTGTGTCTTCGTCTGCCCTGGTTCTTCACAATCAAGAATTAGTAAAACATCTTCGTTCGAAACTCGAATCGCATAGACTGATAGTCATCTACGCTTGACGAGCCAATGATCGCCATTACACTTCCTTTGATCAAGCTCGAGAAGTGACTGATATCATATTCGGTCAAGATCATTTGCCATCTTGCTATTCTTCCCGAGAGCTGGTTTCTCAAATATGTATTTTATCGGATCCATCTTGAAATCAACAAGGTAGTGAGTCAACATATATCGCCTTAGTCGCGAAAGCAAGCCAAGTTAAGTTGCCAGAAGTTTTCTCGAGTCAGTGAGTATCTTGTTTCACAATGGTAAACTTTTTGCTAAGGTAGTATATCGATGCTCTTTCTCGACTGCACAGTCATGTTGCCCCAACACACACCCCATCGAGTGGGCACATGATAAAGAGGTCTTCCTTCAAAGAGGGTGCATTAGGATGGGAGGATTCGTAGGTACCCTTGATTTTGTCAAAAGCGATCCGCAATCGTCATTCCATTCTACCACTTGATCTTTCTTTAGTAATTTGAAGATTGGCTCGCAAGTAGCAATATGTGCAATGAATCGGCAATGTAATTCAAACGGCCCAAGAAACCTCCGACTTCCTCCTGCATGGAACCATTTCTTGAATAGCTTTAACCTTGGCGGATCAACTTCAATACCTTACCACGACAACAAACCCTAGGAGTTTACCGGATCCGACTCAAAGGTGCACTTGTTGGGATTAAGTCTCATCAGACTTCTTCAATCAAATAGTTTCGTAAATGATCAAGATGTTCTTCTTCGCCCTCAGATCGAGCTATCATGTCGCCGACGAGACCCTATCTCGTGATGAATCATGTCATGAAACAATGTCACCATAGCACGCAAGTAAGCGCCCGGTTTTAGCCCGAACGGCATAACTTTGTTGTAACAGAAGCGTGCCAACGGTAACTAAAGTAGTCTTCCATGTCTTCAGGAGCCATTTTGATCCGATTATAACCGTGAGAAACCATCCATGAAGGAGAAAACTTTATGTCGAAAGCTGTTGTCAACCGTAACATCAATATGAGGAAGTGGAAATCATCTTCTGGACTCTTTGTTTAGATCTCGAATCCACACACATGCATTTTGCCATCCTTCTTAGGTACGGGTACCACATTTGCAACCCATCGCGGATAAGAAGTAATAGCAGAAACCGCGTTGAACCGCTTCATAACTTCGCTTTGATTTTCTCTCGACATCTCAGACGACACGACGAACCTTCGTTTCACGGAGAAAACCTTCTTTTGTTGGCAATCGATGAACCACAATATCAATATCTAAACCAGTATGTCTTCGTATGACCAAGCAAAACCTCAATGTAGTCTCGTAGCATCCGAATCAACCTTTTAACAACGCTTTCCTCGTGACCCGCCTCCTATCTTGATCTCTTTCTCGTTTTCACAAGCACAAATTCACAACCTCAACTTGTTTTTCAGGTGGTCAGATAACTCGATCCTCTTCTAGCAATCGACAAGTTCTCCCGGCACTTCTCAATCTTCCTCACTTTCGCCTTCTTGGCCAGATCGGATTATCAAGTCATATTTAGTACAGTCGCTATTAACGATTCGGAGTGATTCTAAAGGTACCACGGGGTGTGTAAGAACACATAGCCTTTGAAGGTGATAAAAAAAGAAAGAAAGACACAATTGAATGCAAAAGTCCAACTAATTTATTGAATGAAAACGCAAACGACAAATAATAACCTCGCAAAACGAGCCACGATGCCCCGGCAAGGCACTAGGCTTTAGAGCTTATTGTTCAAAGAAGAATACGAAAAGCAAACAAACAAGAATAACTACCCCGACTAAAGGAGATTGGTATGACGTCTTCGGTCTTCCAATTGCCGAGCCCACGATCCGAGTTGGAAAGATCCAATTGTCATGTCAAGTTGTTGTCGCCGCCTTCATAGCATGGATCCCACTGGCTGATGCGGAAGGAAGTTGACCGCACGCCGAGGCGTATCATCTTCCTTGATAGTGAAGCCTAAACCACTTTGTCAAACTTGAAAGGAAGATCGTGGAGCTGACCAAATAGCACTACCACCTTCCTCAACTCGCGCTTGAGCATCTTTCGTGAGGCCATCCTAGAGGAACTTGTAATCAGAGTAACGTGAGAGTCACAGTAACGACTGGGATCGTTTCAAAAGCTTGACAGGAGTCTCAAAGAGTTCACCTTCCACCAAGGTATCGAAATGACCGAGATGACCGATCATATACTCTTTCACCACATACTATAACAACCTTCCTTTCACCGGTACTTCAGCTTGATGCAAGGTAGAGGTACGCTTGCCCATGTATCCAAAGGCCCAGGCAAGAATAAGTCGACGGATGTCCATGACAAAGAATGTAGAGTCAAAAGTCCGGAACCGACTTGATAGGCGTAATGAGCTCTCCAAGTACCTGTCATTTAGAACCATCAAAAGCTCGCACAATGATGTCATCGGGTCTCTGAACCAACCCTTCGACGCCGAGGCGATCAAAAGCGCTTGTAGGATGTTCAGAGCAGAACCAGATCCACCAAAACATGAGACATGTAGTGCCCTTTGCATTCCACAGATGTGCAAGGCTTTGTTATGTTTCCTTCCTACAGAGTCAAATCAAGACGAGAAGCCTAGGCCGTTGTTGGCAGCCAGCTAGCAATACAAACTTCAAATTGATCAGAGTAGTTCATAAGACGCGAGAGCATTCTTCTAAACTTCACCAAGGCTAGTACGAGTTTCTGAGCACAAGAACAAGGCAAGCATGGATATCTTGACTGAGTCCGTCCCAACTGCTCCACAACATTGTAGTCACTTCTTGATAATCTTCGACCCTCCATTTCGCTTTGAGGTGTCTTCAAAGAACTTCCTTTGTACTTGGTTGAGCGGGATGAGTCACCGGGTTCTTTCTCACTAGCCGGGGAAATTGGTTGAGTATGAATGCGAGCCGGACCGGTGTCTTTCTGAGGAGAGATATCGAGAGAATACTTTGGCTTCCGTCACCTTGCTAGATCCTGGTGATGTTGTCAATGTCGAATAGTAGCTTCAACTCGTAAGATCTTCGACGAGGGTCTTGTTTGACGCCATGATAGTAAAACATCACCCATAATTCCAAGGGATAGCCTTGCCGAGGAATATGGAACCGGGTCCGGGAGAAGTAATGATGAGAGGTGCCACTCTAGCACGTGATCAAAGCAGAGAAACTTATGGTGTTAACATCAAGATAGTCTTCGGGAAATCGTCACCCCATCCTATTGCTTTAACATCTTCAATAGGAATCTTGTAGCTTTCGTGAATGTAGTACTTCACCATGTAATCAAACTTTCCGCATACCCTAAGGTATCCCATACGATGGTTCGGGCCATTCGCATTGTCAATCTTCAACTTAGACATTTCTTCACACAACTTCCGCATGTGTGGTTCAAAAATAGTATCTCACTGTTGTCCATCATGCATCGAACACGCTCTCTCAACCAAGCACAACCATTTGTGCAAGAGGGGCACCAACGATAATTTTCTCGCATCCCGGATTGACCCGGCTTGTAACAAATCTTTCTTAATAGTCATCGAGGAATGGTCAAGTCATCTATGTTGAAAACATAAGTATCGCCACCAACAAAGATTGGAACTCTTGTCATGGTTGTATATGCTTGATCACATCTCTGAGTCTCAACAGGAGGATCAAACTCAATCGCTTAGCTTCAATCATATCTTGAATCTTGTTCTTCGTGAGCCCAACAATCATCGCACTATGTCCGGCTATTGGAATGGTAAGCACACTTAGCATTAGGGATTGTATCTCTGAGAGGAAGTATTGACACTCGAGGAGGATCCTCAAGGTAATCCGTACCGCTTTCAATGTGTTGCAAGGCATGACATCGGCATGTTGATCAGAACAGATTCGTATGCCTGCCACGCCGCATTGTCTCATTGGTTGTGCCGATGTAGGATCGAGATCACAATTGCCCCCACGATCGAAAGCGTCGCTCTTGGCCTCGCTTTTTCCGACATACAATATTGGCTTTTTCTTACCACCAAAAGATCTCTTCGCAACATTGATGATGACTCTACATGAATCTTTCCACTTTGATACCGCCTTCAATACGCTCGTAAGTATCATCTCTTGAATCCTCAAGAGTTTCCAATCAAATGATTGAAGAATGGTCCCGATAATGTTCCTATAAACATATCAACCAACTCCCTATTGATAAGGGTGGTTGAACTCTCACCGCTAGATCTCCACTCCGAAAGCATACCCTTGAACTTCTCGTCACACCATAGACATGCTTTGTAGTTGCATGCGAGTGGGTGTCAATTCAGATTGTACCATACCGCTTAGAAAGCATCGGCCAAATACCCAAGTACTATCATTCTCTAGTCGATAATACCACCCAACCGAGTTCCCACAAACTCTCTTGAAAATAATGCATCCACAACTTCGTCATCGGGTTGATCCGACATAGGACTTCGATGCGATGGACAAGAAATGCCATCATACTTGGCAAAGGTAGGAACTTTGAATTTAGGAGGAATCACAACACTGTGAACAAGACTCGATCATCAAAATTCAGCCCGACATTGATTTTCCACACCGCACCGGTCTTCAAGTCATTGTACTTGTCATCTTCATCGTAGTATTGGCTATGATCGATTGATCGCCTTTCCCTTTTCAGCCACGCTGGCTGCTTCGCCATCACCCTGTTACTTCTTCATTCTTGACACCGCTGTCGAGAATTCAATCGGTCGACTCTTTTAAGACCACCTTTGTAAGGCTCACCATGTTGAGTAGACCCACAACCCTTCTTTTCTCGTTGATGAGCTTTTTCGATCTTCTTGGCCTTGGACCAAGCAGTGAATATCCGAAACTTAGCATTCTAACTCGAGATCTTTTGATCATGCTCGAGAGCCATTGCCGCTAAAATAAATAGCAAGAGGATGAGAAACCAATCTCCAATGTACCGTGATGCAATGTTATGCTATGCTATAATGTTATATAATGTAATGTTTTCAAGGACCTCTAGGATTTAAATTGTTAAACAAGCAATGAACAAACAAATATTAGTTCTCTCTTCTTTTTTTCTTTTTAAGTACAAAAGATAGTTCAAAACAATAAAAGAAAACATAATATAAAGCTTCTAGGTCTCCCACGGCGCTTCCTCTTGGTGCCGAGGTAGGCGCTGATGTTGCGCCTCCCGTGAAGTAGCTTGGTCAACTCCTAGCACTTTCTTCTCGCCATAGCATCGAGCTTCAATGTATCCTTCTCTTCTTTAAGTCAATCCAGATCTCCAAGTCTTCAAATCGTAGGCATGTCGTGATGGAGAATAGTATAGGTACGCCACCCATAGCAATGGAGTTCCATAATTACCTGGTAACGCGCGAATGGCATCATGAGGTTTTGAGCTCGAGCTCGCACCCATTTGAGGTAAGGTCCCAAGGAGTGGGGTTTTGTGCCCCAAAGTCTTGGTATCGCCTTCTTTACCATGCCCCAAGCGTATAAACCTTCATCGTAATTCGAGATCGGATTGTAGTCGAACACAACATCTGAGAAGTATATCATGTGGACCATCTCTTCGAGCAAAACCAAATGGACGAGAGCTAGAGAAGGTTGAAGTAATACCTCCCCTTATACCAAGGAGTGGTACATTAGGGAATTCTCCACAACGCTCAATGAAGGTAAAGTCCTTTGAGAGAAAAGACTCCAACGGATATCCGAATGAGAGAGTGACATTAACCTTGAGACCATTTCATCCTTTGTCTTTCTTCAAACCGATAGAGGAAAGTGCTAAATAAACCACCTAGAAAGTAACAGATACAACACATGAGAGTGCCTTTGCCTCTTAGTAGCACGAAAAGAGAGAATGTAGGATATCCCCAAGTAAAGTAGGCACCGGATTACGGGTAAGGAACAACTTGATGGCGTTGACATCTATGAATTGATCCGAGTTAGGGAATAGAACCAAACCATAAATTAGCAAGGCCACAATGTCTTCGAATGCATGGAAACTCATAACTTTGAGGAATTCTCGAGCTTTCTTAATTAGGAACTTAGAAAGTAAACCCTTAACTCCGCTTCTAGTTTCCCAATTTGCTTCAATGTCTGAGCGCTTAAGATGTAAGGCTGATGCGATGTCTTCGTACTTAGGAACCTTTTCCAAACCGGTGAATGGCATTTGGTCAAGAATAGGTACCCCAAGTAGCTTAGAGAACTCTTCCAAGGTAGGAACTAACTGATAATCTGGGAATGTAAAGCAATGGTGCTTCGGATCAAAGAACTGGAATAGGACATGCATCATATCTTCTTCAAACCGAGATAACCAATCAAGTAGATAACCATGTCTTTGATGAACCGAGCATGGTCGGGAATCTCAAACTAATTTTGAGTGAGAAGGTATACCCATGAAGTTGATCTTGGATAGTCTTTCTAGAAGCCATAATCCCTACAAACAGAAAGCAAAGATAAACCTTGGTCCTTGAAATAGTTAGAAATGATATGCAATGCAAATGATGTCATGATGTCATGTTTGGCACACACAAACAAATCACACAATGAGCCCAGGTTTAAGGCTTGCATGAGGTCTAGGTGATTACCCCACCAAAAGTTTGAGTTGGTTCATCCTGCCCCATAATAGTAACCGGTTCTAGGAATCTCACATCATCATCTTTCAGAGGCGCTTATTTCAAATGACTACCAAGTGGTCAATAAAATGTCCCAAAAGTCCGATCTCAATGAGCGTAGCATCGAGTATCAACCAACCCTCGGTCATACACCAAAGTCGACCATCCACTACCTTCTAATGGCCAAGATGGGTCAATTAAGGTTCTAAAAGTTAGTTAGCCGATGACACCACGCAGAAGCCAATACTATCCTCAACTTGGGAATGAGGAGTATCGACAACCAAAGTGTCACGCTAACGTAGCCATCATGTTGACCATTTAGTTATACGTCTAGCCGTGCAATGATCTAATGCCACCTACCCAAAGAAGCCCGGATCCCGGTGTAGGATCCCCACAATATAATACCCAAGCAACCTTGAAAGTAAATCAAGTGTCGTCAGAAGTGATCTATAAATCCTTAAGGCAATTCTCTTTAAGGTGTCTCCCTAAGCAGAGTCGCCAGCCTGTAATACTATGAACTCGACTTTTGGATTTTTGTATCGCAAATGTGCGGATAGCAAGAGTCGCCACCTAATTTTATTTTTATCCAATTAAGGAAGGTAAAAGTACGTAAAAAGACCTTCGTTAGATTCTAAGGGAGAATGGTTATGAAAAGGAAGGTATTAGCACCCTTTCCATCCGTAGTTATCTACGGCCTTAGTCGCTTTCTAGATCACTTTTGAAAACTTGTGCTTTCTGTGTTTGAAAATGTTTTGAAAAGGCATTTCTTTGACTTTGTAATGATTCATGTAGGAATGTATACAAAGTGTTCAAATTTCGCTTTGAAAAGAGTTTGAACTTTGAAAAAGTGTGAGTGTGAAAAGTATTTTGATAGAGCAAGCAACTAAAAGTCTTATTACCTACCCGATTTGGTCGCTTTTGTGATTTTTACGCTTCCTTTAGAATAGTGCTAGCCGCACCATTAGTTGGTAGGTAGCTCCATCGCTGGATGTAAGCATTCAAGGGACATCGGATGGTCATATACTGTAGAGATATCCTAGCACATCTCGGACTATCATCATTTTCGAGGCGACAATCGAGGGTCAAGATCATGTATTCGGAGGCGACATCGTGGGTCTAGATCTTTGTATCAAGGGACTATGATGATTTGTTTTGAAGGCAACGGTGAAGAATCTCACGCTCGAGACATGACCATTTTTGAATTCGTAAGGCAACGAGATTACCCCGAGGGGTGTGTGAAGAGAGTGTTGATTTATATTTTTCTTGGAAGAAGTGGCTAAATCTTTATCTTGCCACACGCCTAGTTACTAGCAATGAATAGTTAAACCAAAAATGTAAAAGTGCGGAAAGGTAAAGGTCCTACGCTATTACATGGCTTTGGGGCGTATACATAATCGAAAATGCATAAAAGCCTAATTAACTATTACATCCCATGAGCAAGTACATTATTTGAAAAGAATAAAAAAGAAAGAAACCGTCGAATCGAGTAACCCGTGAACGAATAAGAAAATCGAAAAATATGATGAAATCGAATAAGAGAAAATGTTAGAAAATGCAAGTTTTAATTGGAGAAAATTAATCATGTCGGAAATAATATAAATATGCTAAAATAATTTTTGGGATTTTTGGAAAAGATTTAATAATTAAAATGCAATTAACATTGAATAAAATGCAAAATTATAAATAAAAATAAATATGCATGCAAATTAAGTTTTTAATTTTATAAATTAAATAAAGATTTTAGGAAAATATCAGAAAGAGAAAAATATTTTTGATGATTTTTAAATGCAAAATAAAATTAAGAAAACAATTAAAATAAGATGCAAATATTAAAATAAATTGAAAAATAGAAAATATGAAAAAAGTTGCATTGTAAAGAAAAAGGAAGCTGCGCGTGATTCGAACTCGTGACATTGGAAGGCATCTACCAGAAGCATCTTAACCATCGTGCCATCATGCATTTGGTGTTTGAACGATGAAATAATTGAATATATGCGCTGGACGTGTCATGGATATTTGAAATTCAAACGCATGTCAAGATGTGGACCCGTGTTGAATGAGGGAACTAATCGAGAACGACGATTGCGCCCACGCATGCACATCGCCGTCCATCGCCCAACGACGCCCGAGCCCTAGCTCCTACCGTCTTCTCCTACGACCAATTCGGATCCGCAAAAATAACGCGAATAAATAGAAGAAAGATACCCTACCCCCTAATTGATGGTCATGAATTCAATGGCGTGGTTCTCTTGCCCCAATCGCCCCGATAAGTTTTCAAGCTCCAGCTCGAAAACCCTAAGAATGGTATCTCATGCTTGGATGTTCAAACTCAATGCGATTGCCCGTATCAAACCTTAGTGTCTCATGAGCACATTAAAAGCGTTAGAATCAATTAAAACAAACCGGTAATAAAAATACGAATTCAAGAAATATTTGAATATGTATGAACATGTACATTGATCCAAAGTTGTTTTGATCTATACAATGATGTGTACTTACTCATACTTACCCTTAGAGCACAATGGAATGGGTTTTGATGGTCGAAAGTGGTCAAAGTAAACTCGAATTTCACAACTTTGAAAAAAATTTGGCAAAATAAGGGTTGTATTGGGTTAGGTTTGGCCCCGATGCTTGTGGATGTTGCCGAGTATTTATAGAGGCAATTGAGAGAAAAACAAGCAAAAAAGATTGATCCTTGATGTGCAATATTTTCCATTTAAAACAAAATCAAATATTTGAAAAATTTGATTTTCTTCCCATGTAAGAGGCTAGCACGAATTTGGTAATGATCATGGCTATCTTGGACTTCAAGGAAGATATAACCATTCCTTTTGAAAAATAATTTATTTTCATATTTTATATGATTTAATTTTGAATTAAATGTCTTAAAATTCAAAAATAAATCAATAAAATAGAAAAATTCCATGGCCAAGCATTTATGGGTCAAGAATAATCTTATGAACAAGTTTGATCAAAAGAAAATAGGCCCATTTGGAAAATTTTGCATTTCAATATGTCCTTTTGTGCAATCAGTCCAAAATTCCCCAACTTCTAATAGTGTATCTTGCTCATTTTCCACATTTTGAGAGTTCTTGGACTTTTGAAAGCTCTAAGAGTCCTCTAAACGATTTATTTGGTTTCATCTCAATTGGAGTTACCATGCTCATATATCTTCAAAACAAAAAGTTGACTTTTTATGACTTTGAAAAGGACTCAGAATGTTTTGAGCCATACCTCTAAATGAAGTTTTTTGAACATTCTTGTGAGACATGAAGTTGTAGAGAATTGAATTCCTTCAAAACAAGAGGTGGTGGAAAATTTCTCGAGAAAGTATGAGAAAGTTATGATCAACAAAGTTTGGTTGACTTTTCACCTAAACCCTAATTTAGAAAGTTCGACTTTGAGTAAATCTTGAGTTTTCTTGATGAATCATGATCAACCCTTGATCAAATGATGAATGTAACTTCAAAATGAGGATGTTGACCAAAATCGAAGTTTTGATCAGTATGTTGACCACAGTTGACTTTTGACTAATACAACTCGATTTTCAACCACCAGCAATTGTTCGAGGAAACTTGACTTCAGGAAACTTGAAACCCGACATGGAGAATCTTTGAAGCATATGAGGAAGCATGAAACCATTGAGGTGTTAGAAGCCCATCCGATCCGGAATGCCAAACCCTAGTTTGTTGATTATCTAGGAGGATGTTCATCCGATCAACTCGAGGAACTTCGAGCATGGATGTATGGAATGCCTCGAGAGATATGAGGGCAAATTTGGGGTATGACGAGTCTAAAGAAAAAGGCTTTATGTGACCAAACCTTCCACAATAATGACATTCCATCTTTGAAACATTTTGTTCATGTTTCTTTGATTTGATGTCGAACCCAATGTTGGACATCCTTTGACATCGGTTTATTAGGTATGTTCTTCTTTTGTTATCAACAAATTTCTTTGCTCCACATATCCCGAGCTGCACCTATTTCATGTCTTGTGGTGTGACATCTTCTTTGACATCACTTGCCAGTCGTCTTCTTCTTGTCACCAATGTGTTTCTTTTGCAAATGATATCCTGCACTATGCTTATTTCCTCGACTCTCAGTCAGAATTTCTTCCAACTTATCAGCGATGTCAACATTTTGATGCACTTAGATCCGATCAAGTTTGGAGTTCAACATTATAATGTCATTGTTGAGGTGATTTATAGTGACTATGTTTTTCTTCTCACCTCCAACTTCACATTCTCGCCCAACTTCACAATCGCCTTTTTCTGCTTCTCATTTTGTCGACATACTTCACCACCTCCGTAATACTTGAACTCGACTTTGTAGATTTTTGTATCAAATGTGCGCAGACAGCAAGAGTCGCCACCGACTTTTATTTTTATCCAATTAAGGAAGGTAAAAGTGTAAAAGACCTTCGTTAGATTCTGAGAAGGGAGAAGGTTATGAAAAGGGAAGGTATTACCCTTTCCATCCGTAGTTATCTACTGCTCTAGTTGCTCTTAGATCACTTTTGAAAAACTTGTGCTTTCGTGTGTTTGAAAATGTTTTGAAAAGGCATTTTGCTTTGACTTTGTAATGATTCATGTAGGAATGTATACAAAGTGTTCTGAAATGTTTCGCTTTGAAAAGAGTTTGAACTTTGAAAAAGTGTGAGGTGAAAAATATTTTGATAGAGCAAGCAACTAAAAGTCTTATTACCTACTCGAATTGGTCGTTTTGTTATTTTACGCCTTTAGAATAGCGCTATCCATACCATTAGTTGGTAGGTAACCCTATTCGCTGGATGTGCGGACATTCAAGGGACATCTGATGGTCATAGAAGGCAACTTAGGAAGTATCCTAGCACATTCAAGGACCATCATCATTTTCGAGGCGACAATCGAGGGTCAAGATCATGTATTCAGAGGCGCCATCGTGGGTCTAATGATCTTGTATCGGGACTATGATGATTTTGTTTTGAAGGCAACGGTGCTAGGATACCTCACGCTCGAGGGACATGACCATTTTGAATTTGTAAGGCAACGAGAGAGAATTACCTAAGGGGTATGTGTGAAAGAGTGTGTTGATTTCGATATATGTTATCTTGAAAGTTAGTGGGCTACGCTCGATTTTATCTTGCCATACACGCCTAATTACTAGCAATTTATAGGTGCGGAAATTAAAATGGAATGTAAAGATGCGAAAGGTAAATGTCCTACGCTATTACATGGCTTTGGGCGTATACAATTGAAAGATGCAGAAAATAAAAGCCTAATTTAAAACTATTACATCCCATGAGCAATTACATTATTGGAAAAAGAAAACGATAAAGAAAAATCGTTCAAACGAGATAACCGCAAAAGGATGAAAAATCTGAAAATACGAGATGAATCGAATAAGAGGAAAATGTTAGAAAATGCAAATTTTTAAATGAGAAAATATGACATCGGAAATAACATAAACATGCTAAAATAATTTTTGGGATTTTTGGATGCAATTTAGTAATTAAAAACTAATTAAAATTGATTTGAATGCTAAATTATGAATAAAAATAAATATGCATGCAAATTGTATTTTTAATTTTATAAATTAAATAAAGGTTTTCAAAATAAATGCAAAAAGAAAATAATTTTTGGTGATTTTTAATGCATAAATAAAATTATGAAAAGAAATTAAAATAACATGAAAATATTAAATAATAAGAAAATATGCCAAATATGAAAACAGCTGAAGTTTGAGAAAAGAAACAAAACTGCCCCGGATGGTTCGAACTCGTGACTGTGGAGAGTATCCTTGAACAGAAACGCCTTAACCACTAGGCCAAGTGTCATTGGATGTTAGAAAGCCGAAACAAAACAATATGAATGATGACGCCCCGATGAGTTTGAAACACAAGGCGTGGACCCCATCTGCTTTTGAATGGACGAATCGAAGCTTCCTTGCGCCACGCCAGCCCCTCACGGTTTTTCCATCGACGCCAGAGCCCTAGCTCCTGCCTTCTCCAAAGGGTCGAAAACGAAACACGCGAAATACAAAAATAAATGGGAAAGGGGACCCTACCCCTAAATCGACCTTCGAATCCAATGGTGATGCTGGTTTGCCCTAAAACACTGATGAACCGGTTCGAATCAAACAACAAATAACCTAACCATGGTGATTTGTGAATTCCACGGAACCTCACATGTAAAGCGTCAAATACATTCTAATGGACACCCGAATTCAAACAAGCAAGCAAAATGGTTAATGATGCATGGATTATGAAAATCGAAATCAAACAAATACCAAATCGGATCTTGATATATGTCACGCTCGGCGCTGTAGGCTCGAGTAAGGATTGCTTTGGACTCGGGATGTCAAGGAACAAGATTGATGGTCGGAATGGATCAAACTTGTTGAAAATAAAATTCAATTTTCAAGTTTCTTGGAAAATTTTGGCAAAGTAAGGGTTCTTTCTTGGGCTAGGTTTCTGTGGTGGCTTGTGAACTTCTCGAGTATTTATAAGAGTTTGAGAGGAAAACCAAGGAAAAAGATTGATAATCAATGTGCAATATTTCCCATTCAAATAAAATCAAATATTGGCAAAAATTTGATTTTTTCATCAATGCAAAGGCTAGCACGAATTTGGCAATTGTTATGGGCTTTCTTGGACTCCAAGCATGATATAAAATCATTCCTTTTGAAAAAATATATTATTTTCATATTTTATATAATTTAATTTTGAATTAAATGTTCTAAAATTCAAAAATAAATTAATAAAATAGAAAATTGCCATGGCCAAGCATTTATGAGTTAAAAATAATGTCATGAACAAGTTTGGATCAAAAGATTATAGGCCCATTTGGAAAATTTTGCATTTTGACCAAAATGTCCTTTTGTGCAATTGTCCAAAATTGCCTATCTTCTGAATAGTGTATCTTGCTCATTTTTCCACATTTTTGAGAGTTCTTGGACTTTTGGAAAGCTCTAAGATTCCTCTAAACAACCTCTTTGGTTTCATCTCAATTGAGTTACCATGCTCAATATATCCTCAAAACAAAAGTTGACTTTTGTTGACTTTGAAAAGGACTCAGAATGTTTTGAGCCATACCTCTCAAATGAAGCATTTTTGGACATTCTTGTGAGACATGAAGTTGTAGAGAATTGAATTTCCTTCAAAACAAGAGGTGGTGGAAAAATTTCGAGAAAGTATGAAGAAGTTATGATCACCAAAGTTTGGTTGACTTTTCACCTAGAAACCCTAATTTGGAAAGTTGACTTTGAGCAAATCTTGAGTTTTCTTGATGAATCATGATCAACCCTTGATCAAATGATGAATGTGACTTCAAAATGAGGATGTTGACCAAAATCGTGAAGTTTGATCAGTAAGTTGACTACAGCTGACTTTTTGACTAATACAACCGATTTTCAACCATCCGAGCAATTGTCTCGAGGAAACTTGACTCAGGAAGCTTGAAACTTGTCATGGAGAATCTTTGAAGCATATGAGGAGGTATGATGGCCATTGAGATGTTGAAGTCTACCTTGATCCGAGAAATACCAAACCCGATCCGAGAAATACCCATACTACTTTTCATCCGTAGTTAACATCACGAAATAGGACGAGTAACCCTGAGTGGGCGTGTATACCCCTGCCACCAAAGCAGCCTATTGCTCCTACGCTAGACAAAATCCTATTAATGTACCGTTGAGAATCCTATGGAATTCTTGTTGGTAATCCAGACATAAACATTGGTCCGTCTGATGGAACCAATGTCAATTCATACTTTGACGAAATTCTAAAGTCGATCAAAAGAGTGAGTACAAAGTTGTGGATCAACTAATGCACTTCCTCCAAAATCTCAATACTTTGCTTTTGAATTCGAAGCCCACCGAGAGGCCTTGATGAAAATGTTGGATCAAGCTTCACGAGATCACGACGTGACTAGAAATCAATTTGGTGGAATCAGAGGCAACATAACAAATTGCAACAATTTGAGCTTCAAAGGATGAAGAACTCCTAGAGGAGGAAGAGATCATAATTTTGCTCTACATATCTCTATGAATTGCCAATCGACTCTCTCCGCCTAACTAGTGGACACTAGCTCATCCTTGAATGTAATGCCAAAACGACTCTTGCTCGTTTATCTTACAAAGGAAAGCCAATGAAATCCAATGATATAATAGTCAAAGCCTTCGATGGATCAATAAAATCTGTTATTGGAGAAGTTGACCTTCTGATGACGATTGGTCCACATACTTTTCAAATTACTTTCTAGGTCATGGACGTGCCAGCTGCTTACAGTTGTTTGTTAGGACGGCCTTGGATACATGAAGCAGGAGCAGTAACATCTACGCTCCACCAGAAATTGAAATTTACGACAAATGGAAAACTAGTAACCATTATTGGTGAACAAGCTTTATTGGTAAGCCATTTGTCCACTTTTTCTTTCAGCACTGCTGACGATGTTGAAGGGACAAAGTTCCAAGGACTTTCGTTAGAAGATGAATCTACAAAGAAAAACAGATCATCTATCTCCTCTTGCAAAGAAGCAACACAGATAGTGAAGAACGGTACTGCCGCCATTTGGGGACAAGTGATAAATCCTGTCAACAACGAAACCAAAACAGGGCTCGGATTTGCTCCAGTGCTTCTAAAAACCAATGAAAGGGATGAAACTCTTCGTCCAATCAAATAAGTATTCCACAGCTAAGGTTTCCTAAACCCTATTCCTCAAGAGGTCAATGTCCTTGTTGATGAAGGAAATGAAGACAATCTCTCCGGATCCGAAGAATGGAACACTTATCTTAATAACTCTGTGAATATGTGTCCCAGGAAGAATCGCATGCGCCGTTCTATCCTCCTTCAGACAAATTTGAAGGCATGTTCCTGCAAAATGATGAAGATGAAATTCCACATATCCCACCTGAGATTTGGGATACCTTGGGAGAACCAAGCAGAAAATATGACTTTATGGTGAGATATACTGCTCCTGAAAGTTCAAGAATTAGAACCGAAGACATCCAACCAACTGGATGGGACGATCCTCTTGAATATCTCAGTCAACCAGAAAAGGCATACACGACTTCTCGATCTCATCATCAATCTAAGATCACAAATGAAAATTTTTTCTTCGATACGCCTGCCGGGGTTGTTGAACCAGATTTTGATTATCCTTAGATTAACGCAATTTTTGGAGAAGATCGAGAAGACAATTCTGAAAATGATTTGGAAAGTGTCTCTGATAATGAGTCTCTTCACCCAGAGGATTGGGAAGTACATCCTGAGAATCCAGAATACATACCACCTGAAAACGCATATATTGCATTCTATACTCCTCGACCTGTCAATCAAGCAGAAGAAGATCGCCTCAGTAGTACAAAAGGAAAGGTCAACCGACGAGAGTCTTCAAAACCTGTTCGACCAACGTTCAATGTCAACACGGAAAATTATTCAAAGGGAAAACTACCAGAATACCTAATCTTCCAAGGAGTTCGTCACTATTGGAAAGCCGTTGAGGTTCAGACTGTTATTCATAGTCCTAAGTAGTTTATCTCGCTTTTTTTTGAACTCTCGCCCCGCCCAAGGCAGAGAGATGTTTTATAGGGTTAGCTTTTAAATAATTTCTCTTTGTCTTGCCCAAGACAAATGAGTTTGTATTTAGGACTCTGTTTCATATGTGAATCATAAATAAAGCGTTGTTTTGATTCCCACATTTTGTGTTTGTTTTTTCGTTTTATACCCTTTTTCTGGAAATGGTAATCCTAAAAAACCCAATAAAAACAAACATCTTCTACAAAATAATAATCTGCATAGACTTTCACATTAACTTTTTTCTAAAAAAATCGAACATAAATCGAACATGCAGATTAACAATGAACAAATCCAATGAACGCAATAACTCTACGACCTCTCTCGACTTTGAATTCCATGTGTTCGAAGCTGAAGAAGAGGATGAAGAAGAGATCCTGGATGAGATTTCCTGACTACTTAAGCACGAGGAAAGAGTCATTCAGCCTCATAAAGAGCCTTTGGAAACAATCAACTTAGGTTCTGAGGAAAACAGAAAAGAAGTGAGCATCGGAGCTCTACTCGACAACGATGTCAAGAGCAAACTGATAGATCTTCTCAAAGAATATGTCGATGTGTTTGCTTGGTCCTACCAGGATATGCTAGGTTTGGATACCAACATCGTAGAGCATCGCTTGCCATTAAAACTGGAATGCCTGCCAGTTAAACAAAGACTGAGAAGGATTCACCCAGATATGGCCGATAAAATCAAAAAGGAGGTTCAAACGCAACTCGATGCAGGTTTCCTCGTCACCTCCGAATATCCTCAATGGTTAGCCACCATAGTACCTGTCCCAAAGAAAGATGGAAAGGTCAGAATGTGTGTTGACTACCGGGACTTGAACAAAGCTAGTGCAAAGGATGATTTCCCATTACCACATATCGACATGCTGTGGATAACACTGCTAAGTTCAACGTCTTTTCCTTCATGGACGGTTTCTCTGGTTATAATCAAATCATAATGGCTCCCGAAGACATGGAGAAGACATCTTTATCACGCCACGGGCATATTTTGCTACAAAGTAATGGCGCTTGATTAAAGAATGCAAAGAACTTACCAAAGGGCTATGGCTACTCTATCTTCCATGTTCAAAGTCAACCATTGAACGATATGCCTAAGATCAAGATCAAACACCTTGAAAGACTTGCATATGTGTTTGCAATCAAGGCCATGGATGATAAACCGTGGTTCCACGACATCAAGCGCTTCCTTCAAACCGAGAAGTACCCACTGTGATATTTCACAAAGATAAGAAAACTCCAAGGAGGCTCGAAATTTCTTCCCGAATGGAGATGTGCTATACAAAAGAAACTTCGACATGGTCTTGCTCGATCCGTGGATAGACACGGGCGTATATGTTAATTCAAGTGCATGAAGGGTCCTTTGAACTCATTCAAATGGGCATGCAATGTCCGAAAAATCTTAAGAGCGTGATACTATTGATAACAGGAATCCGGCTGTAAACACGCCAAGAGATGTCATAAGTGCCAAATTTACGCAGATAAGATCCATGTGCCACCGACTCACTCAACGTGTGGTGTGAAAAGTATTTTGTTTGAGCAAGCAACTAAAAGTCTTATTACCAACTCGTAATGGTCGCTTTCATGTTATTTTACGCCTTTAGAATAACGCTATCCATACCATTAGTTGGTAGGTAACCCTATTCGTGGATGTAAGAGGGACATTCAAGGACATCGGATGGTCATAGAAGGCAACTTGTAGGAAGTATCCTAGCACATTCAAGGGACGATCATCATTTTCGTAGGCAACAATCAAGGGACGAGATCATGTATTCGTGAGGCTTACATCGTGGGTCTATGATCTTTGTATCGAAGGGACTATGATGATATATTTGTAGGCAACGATGCTAGGATACCTCTACGTTCGAGGGACTTGACCATTTATTCGAAAGGCTGTCATACCCCAAAATTTTCCCTCCAATTTCTCAAAACATTCCATACATCCATGCTCAAGGATTCCTCAAGAGTTGATCAAACAAACTCTCTCCTAGACAATCAACCCAAACTAGGGTTTGGTATTTCTCAGATCCAGGTGGACTTCCAACATTTCCAAAGGTCTTCATGCCTCCTCATATTCTTCAAAGATTCTCCATGTCAAGTTTGAAGCCTTACAAGTCAAGTTTCCTCTGACAATTGCTCAGATGGTTGAAAATCAGTTGTATTGGTCAAAAAGTCAACTGTGGTCAACATACAGTCAAAATTCCTGATTTTTGGTCAACATCCTCATTTTGAAGTCACATTCATCATTTGATCAAGGGTTGATCATGATTCATCAAGAAAACTCCAGATTTGCTCAAAAGTCAAACTTTCTAAATTAGGGTTTCTCAGTGAAAAGTCAACCAAACTTTGACTGATCATAACTTCTTCATACTTTCTCAGAAATTTTTCCACTACCTCTTGTTTTGAAGGAAATTCAATTCTCTACAACTTCATGTCTCACAAGAATGTTCAAAAAAGGCTTCATTTGGAAGGTATGGGTCAAAACATTACAGGTCCTTTTCAAAGTCAACAAAACGTCAACATTTTGTTTTGAAGATATATTGAGCATGAAAACTCCAATTGAGATGACACCAAAGAGGTTGTTTAGAGGACTCTTAGAGCTTTCCAAAAATTCCAAGAACTCTCAAAAATGTGGAAAAATGAGCAAGATACACCTTGTACAAGTTGGGCAATTTTGAAGAAGTGCACAAAGAGAGATACTTCTAAAAATCAAAATTTTTGCAAATGGGCTTACCTTTTCTTCATCCAAACTTGTTCCTTATACAATTTGGAGCATCTAAGCCCAATACCACGAATTTTTATTTTATTTTTCTATTTAATTTGGATTTTATTAATTTAAATACAAATTAAATTCAAAAATAAAGTATAAAATCAAAAATTAATTGCAAATTGATTTTTCTCTCTTCCTTGAGATCCAAGCAACTCAATAAAGCCAGCAAATTTCGAAATTTGATTGGATTTGGAAAGAAATTGATTGAAATTGATCAAAAATAGAAAATTTGATTTTGTACAAAATCAAATATGTTTTGCATTGATTGATGATGATTTCTTCCTGAAATCAGCTCCAATTCCATCCAATATAAATACACAATGCATAGCACATGATAAAGAACGAAAAAATTGGCTCAAGAACCCTAACCTAAAACTCAAAAAATCGTGTTTCACAAGCTACTAGCAGTCACAGATTTAGCTCGTTTCAATTGATTCTAAGCATCAAAACACCTTCCTTGGCATCCACTGAATCGATCCATCAAGAATCCAGCAAGATACGATTTTAGTTTGTTCTTATTTTTCCAAAATCGAATTATGTTTATCATGCATTATTAATGAGTTTTGATGTTTGTTTTGTGTTTAGAATGAAGCTTGCAAACTTTCTGGGTGGTTTAATTGTATTTCTATGGCCTGAAGCACGAATCACCATGATTAGGTTTCTTTAACCGAATTAGAGTTTCTTTAAACGAAAAATTGGACCATGAGACTACCACCATCGTGTTCGGAACGATGTTTCCAATCGATTCATACCCTTGAATGTTATTTATATTACCTGTGCTTGATTTTGAGAATTGCAGGGGCTATAGCGTCGCATTGAGGCCGACGCTATGTTTTCAAAATTTCAAAACGAAAGAGATGAAGTTTGGCGAGCTCAGACAACCAGACGTGACACTTGTTTACAATCCACTGGCCCGATTTCCAAACATGCACAATGGTCAAGGCAAGGGATCTCAAAGTTTGAAGGCAAGGTCTCCAGCTCAACTCGGCAAGACCATTGTTTTTCTTTTACAAAACTTCTCATATTTTTCTATTTTTCATATTTTCAATATTTTTCATGCATTTTAATTTATTTTCATAATTTTATCATGCATCTAAAAATACCAAAAATATTTTTATTTTTGCATTATTTTCAGAAAATGTTTATTTAATTTATAAAATTAAAAATATTATTTTGCATGCATATTTAATTTTATTGCTAATTTATCATTTAAATCACTTTTAATTAGTTTTAATTGTTAAATTATCTCCAAAAATCCCAAAAATTATTTTAGCATATTAATGTTATTTCCAACATGAAATATTTTTCTCATTTAAAATTATTATTTTTACTAACATTTTCCTCTTATTGAATTTCATCGATTTTATTTCTCATCTTTTCACAGTTATCTGCTTCGGAAGATTTCTTTTTATCGCTTTCTTTTTTCCAATTATGTAATTGCTTATGGGATGTAATAGTTTAATTAGGCTTTTTATTTTCCGCATTTTCAATTATGTATCTGCCCCAAAGCCATGTAATAGCGTAGGATTTATCTTTCCGCATTTTACATTCTCACATTTTAATTTCCGCACCCTATAAATTGCTAGTAACTAGGCGTGTATGGCAAGATAAAATCAACATAGACCACTCTAATTTCCAAGATAAAATATCTGAATCAACGCACTCTTTTCACACATGCACCCCTTAGGGTAATTCTCTCTCGTTGCCTTACGAATTCAAATGGTCATGTCCCTCGAACGTAGAGGTATCCTAGCACCATTGCCTTCAAAACAAATCATCATAGTCCCTTCGATACAAAGATCATAGACCCACGATGTCGCCTACGAATACATGATCTTGACCCTCGATTGTCGCCTACGAAAAATGATGATAGTCCCTTCGAATGTGCTAGGATACTTCCTACAAGTTGCCTTTTATGACCATCTGATGTCCCTTCGAATGTCCCGCTTACATCCAACGAATAGGGTTACCTACCAACTAATGGTATGGATAGCACTATTTCTAAAGGAAAGTAAAATAACACGAAAACGACCATTTTGAGTAGGTAATAAGACTTTTAGTTGCTTGCTCTATCAAAAATACTTTTCACACCTCACACTTTTTTCAAAGTTCAAACTCTTTTCAAAACGAAACATTTCCGAACACTTTGTATACATTCCTACATGAATCATTACAAAGTCAAAGCGAAATGCCTTTTCAAAACATTTTTGTCAAACACACAGAAAGCACATTTTTTAAAGTGATCTAAGAGCAACTAAGAGCCCGTAGATAACTACGGATGGAAAGGGGTGCTAATACCTTCCCTTTTCATAAGTTTCTCCCTTACTCAGAATCTATTGAAGGTCTTTTCCTGTTCTTTTCACCTTCCTTAATTGATAAAAGAAAAGTCGGTGGCGACTCTTGATATCCGCACATTTGCGATACAAAACCTACAAAGTCGGCTTCACCAGACATGTAATCGGCGACTACTGGGAGACACCCGAAGAGAGAATACCTTAAGGATTTTTAAATCACTTTTACATTTTCTGCTTGACTTGCTTGCTCTATCTTTAAGGGTTGCTTGGGTATTATATTTGTGGGGATCCTACACCGGATCCGGTTTTTTTAGATAAGTAGCAATAAATCGTCATGACTGCTAGACGATATCAAACGGTCAACATGATGGCTAAGTTAGCGTGACACTTTGGATGTCCCGATACTCTTCATTCCCAAGTTGAGGATAGTATTTGGCTTCAGTAGAAATATACCCCAAATTTTGACCTAATATACCACCTTGCATTTGCATCGTTACATAAATAATATGCATAACATTAATCGGTATAGCATTCACAGTCAAAATTAGGGTTTTATCGATTTTCATCCGATTCAAGAGGAAATCAATTAGGTTTGAGTTTCTCTCATCTTATTTGATCTATCTTGATCAAATCATTAACTTCGCATCATTAGATATCAAATTTTCTCATAGATCAATCGAGGATCGACCAATTAGGGTTTTGATCGGGCATGAGAATTCTCTGACTTTTTGAGCAAGAAATGACTTTTTTGGATAGAGATTGGTCATTATATCTTAGATACAACATCTTGACCTAAATTCTTGATTCAAAACATTACGGAAGTTCACAGACTTCATCACTGTTGTAAACATCCGATGAAAATTTTCATCTCAGTAAAAGTCAAACTTTGACTTTTGGTCAAAATCTTCAAAACAAAAACTTTTTCCATCATCAAAATATTCAAATGATCCATCTTGATCATAAAAAAATCAAGAATTTGAAAAAGTCAACAAAAAGTCAAAAGTTCTAACACTTAGAAAATTTTCTAAGTGTTGAAATTTCTTACTTTTTTCAAACTTCAAGCCATTTTTTCACCTAGTTCCAATTTGAATTTGAAAAAACTCAAAACATGAAAGTTGTAGCTTGTGGAAAGATATTTCCAAAATGTCCAAGAACTCTAAAATTCATGGAGTCTAGCTATGTTTTTGAAATTGAAACATAATGCCTCATGACACTTGATTTTCAAAGTCAAAACATCAAAATTATAGGTCATTTTGCATTTTTCTCTTCTAGAACCTTTGCCACCTTGCCAAGAGAAGATAGAACTGATAAAAATCAGTTGGATGTAATTATGATAAGATTGGATCAAGTTGAATTTTTAACCATGGTTAAAAGGAAGGTTCCTTTTGCATTTAATGCAAAAATGACTACCTTGCCCTCTAAGGCAAGTCAAAATTACCAATGGCCAAACCTTGCCTAACATTTTCAGAACTTGTTTGTCTATAAATGGATGTCTTTCTTGCCATTCAAAACACCAAAAAACATTGCAAAGTCATGCTTCTCACTTCTTTCTTCAAAATCAAGTAACATAGCACACTTTTGAGAAAACTTGCAATTTTCAAAATTCAATGAAAACATGATAAACTTTTGTGTCTAATACATCTCGTAATCAATATAGAACATGTTTGAACATTAAAATCAACACAAGAACCAGTTAAAGCCAGTTTTCACTTTTCATCTTTTCAAAACTTCCAAACTGCCTTATGGTTCGAATTTGAAGTTTGGTTGGATCAAACTATGTTGTAATCATTCAAACACCTTCCCTATACCTCATAGACATGATCCAAACCCATGGCAAGCAACTGTAACAGCTCTAACTCGATTTCCAGTTTCCATTTTTGAGTGTATGCAGGTGGACTTGGGTAGCACGATCCAGCTTGATTCAAGAGGTGCAGACCACTCACATAGCTTCCACATAGGCCGTTGGAGCTCACACAATCAAGAAACAACAACTGGAAACACGTTTGCCCAGAATTCGATTCTCACTTTCCCAGGTTAGAACACGAACTTGGTTATCATGATTCCTTGATTCTTTTGACAAAAACTCTTGGCCAATTGTTTTCTGCACTCATAACGATTGATAACCCTCAATAAAATCAAACAATCATCCAACATACATCATTTAATTTAAGATTTTCAGTTTAGGGTTCATCATGTTCTTCGAAACCTAAATCGTTCTAGACTGAATATAAATGAAATTAACAACCATAATCATGTTCGTGGTGCAAAAACGATCAACTTTGATGTTTACATCATTGGATTTCATGGAGAAACGAAGATTTTAGGTTGAATTTGGTAAACTGAAAATCAAAACCATAAACCCAGGCTGCGCGCATGTTCTTGGTGTTCTTCATTTTCAAATATTCAAATTTTCCAATATTACTTTAACACGTGTGATAATCCACTAAACATCCCAGCGCATTTGGTCTAGTGGTTGTATGCTTTCCTTTAAGTCATTTCTGCCACGCGTCCCACCTCATGGTCATGGGTTCAACACCCATCAGGACCATTTTTTTCATTCTTTTTTTACAAACTTTCCATTTTTCATGTTTTTTTCATCAAACTTCCACAATTTTTTTGACCAATGAAAACTTCTCATTTTGAGATGATTTTTTAAACACTTGTCAATAAATACATCTATTTTGTGATAGTGCAAAAATTTTAAGAAAAAACTTTCATCTGATTAAATTTTAATCGAGCCGAAAACGACGTTCTGAACACTTTTTCAAACCTCCTTTTAAGGTGAGTTTTTCATGTTTTCGACTTCCGATTTTTTTCAAAACTTCTCATAAATAAACTTCACATTTCAAAACATTCTCAAATCATTTTTCAAAACTTTTCATCAAACTTGCATCTTTTTACCATGATCGATCCGATTTAAATGATAAAATTGATTTCGTCTTCTCTCGAATTTCTCGATCGATCATGGGCCTCCATCACGGTGTAAGTCCCAAAATTATTTTATGTACATATCTAAATTTCATTGTACATATTCAAAACATATTTGTTAATATTCAAACATAAACAAACTTCTTCCGTTTGTTTTCATTCGTTTGTTTATACACCGATACCATTGGTTTTGAAAGGAGCATTATTCTCTATGAAACTGCTTTCAAACCAATGGGCCTCCTTCACGGTGTAAGTCCCATAACATTCTTTTATGTACATAATATTTCTTTGTACATATCAAATCGCTTTCAAACACATACAAGTTTTCATCTCATAATACGTATACTTCTTTTATACTAAAGCATGTGCATCATGATCGTCTGCTTTCACTTCACTGTGTATATTCAAATCAACATTTTTCATGTACATGTACATTTCCTTGTACATATCAAATACTTTTCATACAAAACTTTTATCCATATAACACACATACTTTTTGAAAATACTTTTTCACGTATAAACTTCGATCTTTCGCTTTTGTTTTATCCGTATATACAATACCATTGGTATTGAAAGAAACATTATTCGTGAAAATACTTTCAAATCAATGGGCCTCCTTCAGTGTAAGTCCCAACCTCCTATGTACATCCATCTTTGTCTCTACATAAATAGCTCGCTCGTGTACATACTCACTTCCTTGTACACGATCAAACTTGTAAATAATCAAGTCAGGCTGCTTTAAACGTCCGCTTCAATCGACACTTGTTTATATTTCCTTCATAAACTCCCCGCAAATAAACATCATGCATTGTTTATATTTCCTTCATAAACTCCTCGTGAATACATATCACACACACACACTTGTTTATACAACTGCCTAATTATAACATAACAATTAGACTAATCAATAAGTTCCCACAAGATAGCCTCCGCTTGGCTTCATACAAGACAACTCATCCCATGAGTTTAGCCTCTTGGGCTTTGTACAAAGAAACTCTCCCAAACAGAGTTAGCCTCCGCTTAGGCTTCATATAAGACAACACTGCTGAGTTAGCCTCCTCTTGGGCTTCGCTCAAAAGAACTCCTCATTGAGTTTAGCCTTCGGGCATCATACAATGAAAGAGATAGGAAATCTCTTAACACCTCCTATTGGGCTTCCAATACAAAGAATCACCCGCTAAGATAGAACCCCGAAGGATGGTTTCCTGAAATCACTTTCAAATCCCTCAGAGTAAAATTTCCTATGAAATTGCTCTTAATTCCAAAAGGATGGTTTCTCATGAAATCCTTTTAAACACAAAGCCGCCCATACCCTATAGCTTCCTCTTGAGCTTCATACAAGGACCCTCGATGACCCTAATGCCTCCTTGGGCTAACAATACAAGGACCCACAGCTTCTTAAAAGCATCCCTTTAATCCAATCAATTTCTCCGAGATTTAGACATCTATCATCTCTATGGAAGAAGTATCTAATCTATCACATCACACACAACAAAAACTTTTCAAACTCTTTTCAAACTATTTTCAAACAAAACATCTCTTAATTGTAAGTGGTAACGCTTGTACACTCAAGCAAAACACCCAATACTTACGCTAAAAGATTCAATCATCTGCTTTTTTTCAAACATCTTTCTTAAACATGTAAGTGGTAACGCTTGTACACTCAAGCAAAACACCTAATAGTTACGATGAAAGATTTCATTTCAAGCAAACTTTTCAAAATGTATGTGATGAAATAGATTAGATACATTTTCATTAAGATGACATTTGTCCGTCTCTTACTAACATCCCGCTGCTTCCACTAGCATAAGTGGGAACTACGATTGCCCGACTTTCTCAACATCCTTTGAGAACACGAGGCACAAGGTCTCATCCTTGCCGAGCAAATTTCTATCTCTCTCGACCAAACAAACCGAGATCCCTTTAGATCCGAGCTACAAATGCTCGATTCCCACTAGATATGTATGTAAGATCCACGATCTTTGTAGCACAATAATAAACACTAGGATCCCACATAATCTTCGCTCTTAAAATCCCAAAGGAGAAACTTTCCCAATCATAGAAATAGCAAATTAAAACACACAAACATATCAAACATATTCATATTTAAAGTCGAGATAACTACATATATTTAGGGTGCTCCATCTATTCCCTTTATATAACAATCCCCTTACTCGTATCTCCCAATGCTATGCCTAGTTTGCGCTTAGTCACACGCATACCAATATCAATTGAGGGTATTTCAGCTTTCCCTTTTCATAATCATTAAATCATCTTCTTGTGTTGAAAATAATAAAGCTTGATGCTCATGCATCTTTATAAACAAATCAAAAGATTTAAATCGTTACGCGTTGAGAACCGAACTCACGTCAGATCCTCTCTGGCCACCTTTAACCTAGGCTCATTGTGTGATTTGTTTGTGTGTGCCAAACATGACATCATGACATCATTTGCATTGCATATCATTTCTAACTATTTCAAGGACCTAGGATTTATCTTTGCCTGCTTTGTAGGGACTATGGCTTCTAGAAAGACTATCCGAATCAACTTCACGGGTATACCTTCTCACCAAAGAATTGGTTTCGTAAATTCCCGACCATGCCCTGCTCATCAAGAGACATGGTTATCTCGCTTGACTTGGTTATCTCCGGTTTTGAAGAAGATATGATGCACGCCCTATTCCAGCTTCTTTGATCCAAACACCATTGCTTTACATTCCCTGCATTATCGCTTGGTTCCTACCTTGGAAGAGTTCTCTGTTACTGGGGTACCTATGCTTGACCAGATGCCCTTCACCGGTTTAGAAAAGCTCCTAAGTACGAAGACATCGTGATCAAAGATTACATCTAAAACGCCGACATTGAAGCCAATTGGGAAACTAGAAGCGGAGTTAAGGGTTTACTTGCAAGTTCGTAATAATGAAAGCCCGAGAATTCCTCAAAGTCATGAGTTTCCACGCATTCGAAGACATTGTGGCCTTGCTAATTTATGGTTTGGTTCTATTCCCTAACTCGGATCAATTCATAGATGTCAACGCCATCAAGTTGTTCCTTACTCGCAATCCTGTGCCTACTTTACTTGGAGACATTCTACATTCTCTCCATACCCGTACTATCAAAAGACAAGGAACTCTCATGTGTTGCGTACCGTTACTTTCTAGGTGGTTTATTTCGCACCTTCCTCCATCAGTTTTTGAAGAGCGAACAAAGGATGAAGTGGTCTCAAAGACTAATGTCACTCTCTCATCAGATATCCTGGTGTCTTTTCTCTCAAAAGGACTTCACATTCATTGAGCTGCCAGGAGAATTCTAATGTACCACTACTTGGTATAAGGGAGGTATTACTTACAACCCTTCTCTAGCTCTACGCCGCTTGGTTTTGCTCAAGAGATGGTCCACATGATTTGCTTCTCCAAGATATTGTGTTCGACTACAATCACGATCTCCGTAATTACCATCAAGGTTCATACACGGGGCATGGTAAAGAAGATCGATACCAAGACTTTGGGGCACCAAACTCCATTCTTGGGAACCTTACTCAAATGGGTGCGAGCTCGAGCTCAAAACCTCATGATGCCATTCACGCATGTTTTACCCGTAATTATGGAACCTGCTATAGGTGACGATTCCATAATCGCTCTTCATCCCGACATGCCCACCGATTTTGAAGACTTGAAGAGATCCGGATTCACTTAAAGAAGAAAGGGATACATTCAAGCTCAAGGTTATGCAAGTGAGAAGAAGGTACTAGAGTTGACCAAGCTACTACACGAGGAGCGCAACATCAACGCCTACCTCGGCACCAAGAGGAAGCCCATGGGAGACCTAGAAGCTTTAAGATTTATATGTCTTTCTTTATTATTTTGGACTACCTTTGTACTTAAAAGAAAAAATAAAAAGGAACTAATAAATGTTTGTTCATGCTTGTTTAACAAATTTAAATTCCTAAGGTCCTTGAAAACATTGCATTGCATTCGTGATAAACATCGCATAGCATGGCATGACATTGCATAATGTACATTGAAGATTGGTTTTCATTTTCTCGCTATTTATTTTAGCAAAGAATGGCTCTTGAACGATCACAAAGATCCTGTGCTCGAATGCTCGGCCAAGCAGATGTTCACCAAGATGGTCCAAGGCCAAGAGGATCCAAGAAGCTCATCAGAAGAAGAAGGTCGGGTCTTCTCAATATGGGTAGACGTTACAAAGGAGGTCCTAAAGTGGTCAGTCGGATTGAGCTCTCTGAAGGTAGTGTCAAGAACGAAGGGAGTGTCAAAGGACATGAAGAAGGCAGTCAGCGTGAGTCTGAGAAAGAAAGAGAAGATCACTATGATCATGACCAATACTCTGATGAAGATGACAAGTACAAGCAACTCAAGACCGTCTAATGTCGTGGAAAATCTAAAATGTCCGGGCTGAATTTTGATGATCTGAGTCTTGTTCCTGGTGTTGTGATTCCTCCCAAGTTCAAAGTTCCTACTTTTGCCAAGTATGATGGCATTTCTTGTCCGGTTGCATCCAAGTCCTATGTTCGTAAGATCAACCCCCAATCGATGATGTAAAGTTATGGATGCACTATTTTCAAGAGAGTTTGTCCGAAACTCTGTTAGAGTGGTATTATCAACTAGAGAATGATCGATCCGTATTTGGAGTGACTTAGCGATGCTTTCACGCATGCGATGAGTACAATGTCGAATTGACACCCACTCGCATGCACACAGAGCATGTCTATGGGTCGTGATGAGAAGTTCAAGGAGTATGCTCTAAATGGAGAGATTTAGCAGCAGAGTTCAACCACCCTTGTCCAATAGGAGTTGGTTGATATGTTCATGGGACGCCGACGGCCCTCTTCAATCATCCGATTGAAACTCTTCACCGGATTCACCGAAATGATATTGACAAAGTAGCGATTGAAGCCGGTATCAAGAGTGGAAAGATTCATGTAGAGTCATCTTCAAATGTCGCAAGAGATCTTTGGTGGTAAGAAAGAAAATAATGCCGTGTATGGTCGAAAAGCCGAGCCAAGACCGACCGCTACTAACTGTGGGGCAGGATCCCCAATCCTACATCAAGACAACCTCGAGACAACGCTGAGCTTAATGCGCCACGAAGACAGCATTTAAGATCAACATGCCATTGTCGCAAGCCTTGCAACACATGTTGAAAGCAGAATGACCTTGAGGGATCCTCCTCGAATGTCAACACTTCCTCTCCGAGATACAATCCTAATGCTAAGTGTGCTTACCACTCCAATACCGACATAGTAATCGATGATTGTTGGGCTCAAGAACAAGATTCAAGACATGATTGAAGCTAAGGTTGAGTTTGACCTCCCGCTGAGACTCGAATGTGATCAACGCGCCTATGCCTAACCATGACAAAAGTTCCAATGTCACAGTGAGGATACTTACGTTAATATAGATGACTTGACCATTCCTCTTATGACCGTTAAGAAGAATTTGCCGGTTTGTTAATCCGTGATGCCCAGAGAATTGTCGTTGGTGCCCATCTGCGCCTGATGGTTGTGCTTGGTTAAGAAGACGTGTTGAGTGCATGATGGATAATCGTGAAATACTATTCCTGAAACCACCTGTGGAGAGTTTGTGCGAAGACATGTCTAAAAAATTGAAGATCGGAGATGTGAATGAAACTGTGCCAGATGTGTGGGATACCTTGGGACAGCCAAGTGGAAAGTATGATTACATGGTGAAGTACTCTGTTCCCGAGAGCTACAAGATTCCTATTGAAGATGTTAAAGCAACCGGATGGGGTGACGATTTCCCAGAAGACTATGCTGATGTTAATACAATAAGGATTTCCTCCGATCCCGGCCTGGGTGGCACCTCTCATCATTACTCTCCTGCATCGCCCATACTCCTCTGACAAAGCTATCCCTTGGAATTATGGGTGTGAGGTTTACTATCATGGCGTCAAGCAAGACCCTTTGACCGTTGAAGATCTTACAGTTGAAGCTACCATTCCAGACATTGACAACATCACCGGATCAAGTAAGGTGACCAGAACCGGAAGAGTGTTCTCTCCAGATATCTCTCCTCCAAAAGACACTGCGACTCCCGCTCGCATTCCAACCATTCAATCCATTCCCCAAGCTAGAGGGAAAGAGCCAGTAACTCATCCCGCCACCGTAGTACCAAAGGAAGTTGTCAAGACACCTCCAAACAAGAAATGGAGGAAATTCAAGATTATCAAGAAGAGTGACTACAACGCTAGGAATGCTTGGGACAGACCGTCCAAGATCTCCATGCTTGCTCGCTTGTGTTCGAGGCTCATGCTAACGCCTTGGTGAAGTTTCTGAAGAATGCTCATGTGCCGCAAGACACTACTACTGACCAGTTTGAAGTTTGTATTGCTAGCCTGGCTGCCAACAACGGCCTAGGCTTCTCTGATGCTGATTTGACTCCTGCCGGAAGGAAACACAACAAAGCCTTGCACATATCTGTGGAATGCAAGGGCGTTACCCTGTCTCATGTTTTGGTGGATACCGGTTCTGCTCTGAACATCCTTCCGAAGACTACTTTTGATCGACTTGATGTTGAAGGGTTGGTTTTGAAGCCCAGCGACATTATTGTGAGAGCTTTTGATGGTTCTAAGCAAACAGTGCTTGGAGAGCTCATCACTGTTAAAGTCGGTTCCCGACTTTCGACTTACTTTTTGTCATGGACATCCGTCCACTTATTCTTTCCTACTTGGACGCCTTGATACATGGGCAAAGGTTACCTCTACTCTACATCGGTCAAGTAGCCAAGGAAGGGAAAGTTGTTACAAGATGTGGTGAAGAAGAATATATGGTCACCATCTACAAGTGATTCCAATATCTCGAGATGGAAGGTGAATTCTTCGAGACTCTCGCTGCTTTTGAAACAATCCTGAGTCATGCCTGTTGACTCCCCTGTTACTCAAATAGCTACACAAGCTCTTCCAAGGATGGCCTCACCGAAAGATGCTCAAGTCAGTAGTGAAGAAGGTGGTAGTGCTATTTGGGGTCAGCTCCCTGATCTTCCTTTCAAGTTTGACAAGACTGGTTTAGGCTTCACCATCAAGGGACAGAACATGATACGCCGCAAGCGTGCCGGCCAACTTCCTTTCCGCATCAGCCAAAGTGGAATCCATGCTATAGAGGACGACGACAACGACTTCGACATCAGCAAATGGATCTTCCCAACCCCCGACAACGGACTCAAAGAATTGGAAGATCAAGACGCATACCAATCTCCTTTAGACAGGAGTAATTGCTCTTGTTTTGTTTTGCTTTTCGTATTTTCTATGCTTTGAACAATAAACTCTAAAGCCTAGTGCCTTGCCCGGGGCATCATGGCTCGTTAATGAGGGTTATTATCTGTCATTTGCATATTTTCATTCAATAAAATCGTTGGACTTTTGCATTCAATTGTTGTTTTCTTTCTTTACTTTATTACCCCTTCAAAAAGCTAGGTGTTCTTACACACACCCACGTGATACACTATAGAATCACTCCGAATCTCGTTGATAACAGCTATGCTATTGCTAAATATGACTTCGATAATCCGGTCTACCAAGCCGAAGACGAAAGTGAGGAAGATTGTGAAGTGCCGGAGAACTTGTCGATCCGCAGCAAGAAGATCAAGTTATACACCGCATCTAAGAGCAAGTCGAGGTTGTGAATCAAGTTACCGATTTAAGACAGAAAGAGATCAAGATAGGAGCGGGTCTTGAGAGCAGTGTTAAAGAAAGATTGGTTCGAATGCTACGAGACTACATTGAGGTTTTTGCTTGGTCATACGAAGAGATGTCGGGTTTAGACATTGATATTGTGGTGCACCGATTGTCGATAAAAGAAGGTTTTCCCAATGAAATGTAGGTTCTGTGATTCCCGAGATGTCGAGAAAATTAAAGTCAAGTTATGAAGCAGCTCAACGCTTCTTAGCTACTTTTATCCGCAGGGTTGCAAACGTGGTACCCGTACCCAAGAAGGATGGCAAGGTACGAATGTGTGTGGATTACAGAGATCTGAACAAAGCAAGTCCGAAAGACGACTTCCCACTTCCTCATATTGATGTCCTGGTTGACAACACCGCTCAGCATAAAGTTTTCTCCTTCATGGATGGTTTCTCCTACATAATCGATCAAAATGGCTCCTCAAGACATGGAGAAGACTACTGCTACAAGGGGCACTTTCTATAAGGTTATGCCGCTCGATCAAGAACGCAGCGCCACTTACCGCAAGTTATGGTGACATTATTTCATGACATGATTCATCATGAGATAGAGGTCTACGTCGACGATATGATAGCCCGATCCCAGACCGAAGAAGAACATCTTGACCGCTTATAGAAATTGTTTGACAGATTGAAGAAGTATAGACTGAGACTTAATCCCAACAAATGCACTTTTGGAGTCAGATCCGGTAAACTCTTAGGGTTTGTTGTCAGTGGTAAAGGTATTGAAGTTGACCCCGCCAAGGTTAAAGCTATCCAAGAGATGCCGGCGCCCCGCACCGAGAAGGAAGTCGAGGTTTCGGGCTTGAATTATATTGCCAGATTGATTGCACATCTAACTGCTACTTGTGAACCAATTTTCAAGTTATTAAAGAAAGATCAAGTGGTGGAATGGAACGACGATTGCCAGATCGCTTTTGACAAAATCAAGGAGTACCTACAGAATCCTCCTATCCTAATGTCGCTGTCAAGGAAGACCTCTTATCATGTACTGAAGGTTAGAGAACTCCATGGCGTGTGTGTTGGGGCAACATGACGAGTCCGGTCGAAAAGAGTATGCAATATACTACCTTAGCAAAAGTTTACCGATCGTGAAACAAGATACTCACAACCGAGAAAACTTGCAATTGGCTTGGGCTGCTCACGACTAAGACAAGATATGTTGACTCACACTACCTTGTTGATTTCAATATGAACCGATAAAATACATATTTGAGAAACCCCTCTTCGAAGAATAGCAAGATGGCAAATGATCCCGATCAATATGACGCCCAAGACACTTCTCAAAAAGCAATCAAAGGAAGTGTAGTAGCCAATCATTTGGCTCATCGTCGAGATGACTATCGCCTATGCGCTCAATTTCCGATGAAGATGTTTTACTAGTTACAGATCGCAAGAGCCGTGACCATTTAAGGACCTGAACAAGGATCCCGATGGACCATGGTCTTTGATGGAGCCTCAAATGCACTTAGCAATGGAATTGGCGCCATCATCACATCCCCTACAGGCGGACATACGCCTTTCACCGCCAGATTATGTTTCAGTTGCACTAACAACATGGCCGAGTTCGAAGCGTGTATCATAGGTATTAAAGCTGCTATTGACTTAAGAATCAAGTTCTTGCAAGTATATGGAGACTCAACTTTAGTGATCAGTCAGATTAAAGGCGAGTGGGATACGAAGCATCCAAACCTCATTCCCTGTCGAGAGCATGTTCTAAGTTTGATCCCCTACTTCGAAGAGATTACTTTTGATCACATTCCACGAGAAGAGAATCGCAAGGCACGATTAGCTACTATGTCGCCTATGTTCAAGGTTAGATGGGACAACGAGGCTCCCCGATCATCATTGAAAGGTTTGACTAACCAAAGATATTGTTATGAGCTTGACACGTAAGAGAAACCTTGGTACTATGACGTGAAGAGGTATCTTGAGACTCGTGAATATCCGCAGGGCATCTCACAATGATAAGTTCATGAGAAGATTTGCATCCAAATTCTTTCTCAGCAACGACATCTTATACAAGCGCAATCACGATTTGTGCATCTACCGTAAACCGTAAAACGCGGAACGTATCATGGAAGAATTACACGAAGGCGCATTCGGTACCCACTCCAGTGGACATACGATGGCTAACAAGATTCTGAGAACAGGTTACTATTGGTCTACTATGGAAGCTGATTGTCACCACTACGCTCGATCCTGCCATAAGCGCGATGCGCACAAAGTGCACGACTCCAAAGGCCTCCGAATGTTCTAACAGCTCCTTGGCCTTTTGCAATGTGGGGCATCGATATGATCGGAGAAATCAAACCCACAGCTTCCAACGGACATCGTTTCATCCTTGTGGCAATTGACTATTTCACCAAATGGGTAGAGGAAGCCTCATTCGCATCTGTTACCAAGAATGTTGTGGCTCGATTCATCAGGCATAATCTCATCTGTCGTTATGGCACTCCCGAAAGGATTATCACAGATAATGGCTCTAATCTCAACAACAAGATGATCACCGAACTCTGCACGCAATTCAAGATCAAGCATCACAACTCTTCTCCTTATCAGCCTAAGATGAATGGCGCAGTGGAAGCCGCCAACAAGAACATTAAGAAGATCATACAGAAGATGACAGTGACTTACAAGGATTGGCATGAGATGTTACCATTTGCTCTTCATGGTTATCACACTACAAGATTAACATCAGGGAAACCCCTTTCTCTTGTGTACGGTATGGAAGGCCCCTACCAATCGAGGTTCACCTCAACCAGAGTCCTCCGTGATGCGAGTTAGGCTAAGATGATTGATCCACCGCCTTGACCGTATCAACTTGATTGACGAGAAACGACTCGCGTCCATCTGCCATAGACAGATTTATCAGAAACGAATGATCAGAGCATTCAACAAGAAGGTTAAGCACCGAGTTTACTGAGTCGGTGATCTAGTAGTCAAGCGCATCATTCTTCCACAAGGTGATCCCAGGGGCAAATGGACTCCCACCTATGAGGGACCATTTGTAGTCAAGATGATTTTCAAAGGAGCTATGATACTTAGCACCATGGATGGCGAAGACTTCCCACACCCTGTGAACGCAGACATAGTCAAAAAATACTACGCATAAAAGAGACCCGCTAGGTCGACTGACCTAAGCAAAAATAAGGTCGTCCTGGCGAACCAAAGAGGTTCGGGCAAAAGTTAAGGATATATACAAAACATGTACACCCGGCAAGTCGAAAACCTGAAAAGGCAGCTTGGGCAAAAAGGGTATCCCAGAGACTAAAACCCGAAGGGGGTGAACATACCCCAAATTTTGACCTAATATACCACCTTGCATTTGCATCATTACATAAATAATCGATAAAGATTAATCGGTATAGCATTCACAGGTCAAAATTAGGGTTTTATCAGATTTTCATCTGATTCAAGAGGCAATCAATTAGGGTTTGAGTTTCTCTCATCTTATTTGATCTATCTTGATCAAATCATTAACTTCAGATCATCAGATATCAAATTTTCTCACAGATCAATCGAGGATCGACCAATTAGGGTATTGATCGGGCATGAGAATTCTCTGACTTTTTGAGCAAGAAATGACTTTTTTGGATAGAGATTGGTCATTATATATTAGATACAACATCTTGACCTAAATTCTTGATTCAAAACATTACAGAAGTTCACAGACTTCATCACGCTTTTAAACATCCGATGAAAATTTTCATCCGCATTTAAAAGTCAAACTTTGACTTTTGGTCAAAATCTTCAAAACAAAAACTTTTTCCATCATCAAAATACTTCAAATGATCCATCTTGATCATAAAAAAATCAAGAATTTGAAAAAGTCAACAAAAAGTCAAAAGTTCTAACACTTAGAAAATTTTCTAAGTGTTGAAATTTCTTACTTTTTTCAAACTTCAAGCCATTTTTTCACCTAGTTCCAATTTGAATTTGAAAAAACTCAAAACATGAAAGTTGTAGCTTGTGGAAAGATATTTCCAAAATGTCCAAGAACTCTAAAATTCATGGAGTCTAGCTATGTTTTTGAAATTGAAACATAATGCCTCATGACACTTGATTTTCAAAGTCAAAACATCAAAATTATAGGTCATTTTGCATTTTTCTCTTCTAGAACCTTTGCCACCTTGCCAAGAGAAGATAGAACTGATAAAAATCAGTTGGATGTAATTATGATAAGATTGGATCAAGTTGAATTTTTAACCATGGTTAAAAGGAAGGTTCCTTTTGCATTTAATGCAAAAATGACTACCTTGCCCTCTAAGGCAAGTCAAAATTACCAATGGCCAAACCTTGCCTAACATTTTCAGAACTTGTTTGTCTATAAATGGATGTCTTTCTTGCCATTCAAAACACCAAAAAACATTGCAAAGTCATGCTTCTCACTTCTTTCTTCAAAATCAAGTAACATAGCACACTTTTGAGAAAACTTGCAATTTTCAAAATTCAATGAAAACATGATAAACTTTGGTGTCTAATACATCTCGTAATCAATATAGAACATGTTTGAACATTAAAATCAACACAAGAACCAGTTAAAGCCAATTTTCACTTTTCATCTTTTCAAAACTTCCAAACTGCCTTATGGTTCGAATTTGAAGTTTGGCTGGATCAAACTATGTTGTAATCATTCAAACACCTTCCCTATACCTCATAGACATGATCCAAACCCATGGCAAGCAACTGTAACAGCTCTAACTCGATTTCCAGTTTCCATTTTTGAGTGTATGCAGGTGGACTTGGGTAGCACGATCCAGCTTGATTCAAGAGGTGCAGACCACTCACATAGCTTCCACATAGGCCGTTGGAGCTCACACAATCAAGAAACAACAACTGGAAACACGTTTGCCCAGAATTCGATTCTCACTTTCCCAGGTTAGAACACGAACTTGGTTATCATGATTCCTTGATTCTTTTGACAAAAACTCTTGGCCAATTGTTTTCTGCACTCATAACGATTGATAACCCTCAATAAAATCAAACAATCATCCAACATACATCATTTAATTTAAGATTTTTAGTTTAGGGTTCATCATGTTCTTCGAAACCTAAATCATTCTAGACTGAATATAAATGAAATTAACAACCATAATCATGTTCGTGGTGCAAAAACGATCAACTTTGATGTTTACATCATTGGATTTCATGGAGAAACGAAGATTTTAGGTTGAATTTGGTAAACTGAAAATCAAAACCATAAACCCAGGCTGCGCGCATGTTCTTGGTGTTCTTCATTTTCAAATATTCAAATTTTCCAATATTACTTTAACACGTGTGATAATCCACTAAACATCCCAGCGCATTTGGTCTAGTGGTTGTATGCTTTCCTTTAAGTCATTTCTGCCACGCGTCCCACCTCATGGTCATGGGTTCAACACCCATCAGGACCATTTTTTTCATTCTTTTTTTACAAACTTTCCATTTTTCATGTTTTTTTCATCAAACTTCCACAATTTTTTTGACCAATGAAAACTTCTCATTTTGAGATGATTTTTTAAACACTTGTCAATAAATACATCTATTTTGTGATAGTGCAAAAATTTTAAGAAAAAACTTTCATCTGATTAAATTTTAATCGAGCCGAAAACGACGTTCTGAACACTTTTTCAAACCTCCTTTTAAGGTGAGTTTTTCATGTTTTCGACTTCCGATTTTTTTCAAAACTTCTCATAAATAAACTTCACATTTCAAAACATTCTCAAATCATTTTTCAAAACTTTTCATCAAACTTGCATATTTTTACCATGATCGATCCGATTTAAATGATAAATCGATTGCCTTCTCTCGAATTTCTCGATCGATCATGGGCCTCCATCACGGTGTAAGTCCCAAAATTCTTTTATGTACATATCTAAATTTCATTGTACATATTCAAAACATCTTTGTTAATATTCAAACATAAACAAACTTCTTCCGTTTGTTTTCATTCGTTTGTTTATACACCGATACCATTGGTTTTGAAAGGAGCATTATTCTCTGTGAAACTGCTTTCAAACCAATGGGCCTCCTTCACGGTGTAAGTCCCATAACATTCTTTTATGTACATAATATTTCTTTGTACATATCAAATCGTTTTCAAACACATACAAGTTTTCATCCGTATATAATATGACTTTTTATACTAAAGCATGCATGCATCATGATCGTCTGCTTTCACTTCACTTGTGTATATTCAAATCAACATTTTCATGTACATGTACATTTCCTTGTACATATCAAATACTTTTCATACAAAACTTTTATCTGTACATAACACACATACTTTTTGAAAATACTTTTTCACAGATAAACTTCGATCTTTCGCTTTTGTTTTATCCGACATATACACGAATACCATTGGTATTGAAAGAAACATTATTCCTCGTGAAAATACTTTCAAATCAATGGGCCTCCTTACAGTGTAAGTCCCAACCTCCTATGTACATCCATCTTTGTCTCAGACATAAATAGCTCGCTCGTGTACATACTACTCCTTGTACACGATCAAACTTGTAAATAATCAAGTTGCGCTGCTTTTAAACGTCTGCTTCACCGACACTTGTTTATATTTCCTTCATAAACTCCGCAAATAAACATCATGCATTGTTTATATTTCCTTCATAAACTCGTGAATACATATCACACACACACACTTGTTTATACAACTGCCTAATTATAACATAACAATTAGACTAATCAATAAGTTCCCCACAAGATAGCCTCCGCTGGCTTCATACAAGACAACTCATCCCACTGAGTTTAGCCTTCTGGGCTTTGTACAAAGAAACTCTCCCAAAGAGTTAGCCTCCGCTAGGCTTCATATAAGACAACACTGCTGAGTTAGCCTCCTCTGGGCTTCGCTCAAAAGAACTCCTCATTGAGTTTAGCCTTCTTGGGCATCATACAATGAAAGAGATAGAAATCTCTTAACAGCCTCCTATTGGGCTTCCAATACAAAGAATCACCCGCTAAGATAGAACCCCAAAGGATGGTTTCCGTGAAATCACTTTCAAATCCCCTGAGAGTAAAATTTCCTTGAAATTGCTCTTAATTCCAAAAGGATGGTTTCGTGAAATCCCTTTAAACACAAAGCCCATACCCTATAGCTTCCTCTTGAGCTTCATACAAGGACCTCGATGACCCTCGAATGCCTCCTCTTGGGCTAACAATACAAGGACCCACAGCTTCTTAAAAGCATCCCTTTAATCCAATCAATTCTCCTCCTAGATTTAGACATCTATCATCTCTATGGAAGAAGTATCTAATCTATCACATCACATACAACAAAACTTTTCAAACTCTTTTCAAACTATTTTCAAACAAAACATCTCTTAATTGTAAGTGGTAACGCTTGTACACTCAAGAAAAACACCCAATACTTACAGTTAAAAGATTCAATCATCTGTTTTTTCAAACATCTTTCTTAAACATGTAAGTGGTAACGCTTGTACACTCAAGCAAAACACCTAATAGTTACGATGAAAGATTTCATTTCAAGCAAACTTTTCAAAAATGTATGTGATGAAATAGATTAGATACATTTTTCATTAAGATGACATTTGTCTGTCTCTTACTAACATCCCGCTGCTTCCACTAGCATAAGTGGAACTACGATTGCTCTAACTTTCTCAACATCCTTTGAGAATACATAGGCACAAGGTCTCATCCTTGCCGAGCAAATTTCTATCTCTCTCAGACCAAACAAACCGTAGATCCCTTTAGATCCGAGCTACAAATGCTCGATTCCCACTAGATATGTATGCGTAAGATCCACGATCTTTATGAGCACAATAATAATAAACACTAGGATCCCACATAATCTTCGCTTTTAAAATCCCAAAGGAGAAACTTTCCCAATCATAGAAATAGCAAATTAAAACACACAAACATATCAAACATATTCATATATAAAGTCAGATAACTACATATATTTAGGGTGCTCCATCTATTCCCTTTATATAACAATCCCCTTACTCGATCTCCCAATGCGCTAATGCCTAGTTTGCGCTTAGTCGTTACGCATACCAATATCAATCGAGGGTATTTCATTTTCCCTTTTCATAATCATTAAATCATCTTTCTTGTGTTGAAAATAATAAAGCTTGATGCTCGGCATCTTTATAAACAAATCAAAAGATTTAAATCGTTACGCGTAGAATCCGAACTCACGTCGATCCCTCTAGCGCCACCTTTAACGCGAATGAAAAATGCCGACTACTGGGAATACGAAACTTTGATTTTCAAAAAGAAAACGCTACATTCGTCCGAGAGCACCAAGCTTTTTTTCAAAAGAAAAGAAAGGGATAAGCTTTCATTGTTTTGCATATATCTGCTTTTTATTGTGTGTTTCGCGATTTCATCTCGATGGAAAGAAATCCTAACCCGATTTAAGAAACATTTTAAGATTTAGGTGGAGATATTAATACGTGAGCGCTCAATGCTTTCGGGTTAATATTTCCCGCCTGGAGGTTATCTTGGGGTATTGTGTTTAGCAAGTAGTTGAATACATCGATTTTCGAGGAAACTTAAGAAGTCGAGTGGGTGAGAACACATAAACCATCCCGCCATTAGGATGTAGTGTAGATTATTCGCGTAAGTCTAGAGTAATTGTCATGCGAGACTACGATCAAAGTAGTTTTCTTGAAAATATTATTGGACACACGAGTAATCCACAACCGATAATATTTCAAAGAGGAGTGTTGAGCTCAGACATCGAGAACCCGCTTCACGTATGAATAAGCCCTTAGAACTTAACCACGCTGATTCTTATCGCTATTTCATGCTCGTGACTTCAACGCTTGACCGTGTGTATAACTACTAACCATGTTTGCCGATTCATGCATTCATTCATTCATAAAACAAAAAATTCATTTCTCTTCCAATTTCCAAAGAATTTAGAGATTTTTTCTTTGTAAAATATTTTAGGTTAGAGTGATGGACGCCGAGGAAGATTCACCAAAAGATACAGCTTTAGAATTTCGATGTAGGAAAGTTGAAAGAGTTAGCATCCTTGGTAGAAGATCCCTGATTTCGTAAAATGCTATGGAACTCTTTAACTCTTCCGAACGCTAACGCTGATGAAGGACTTCTCAAAACTTTCGCTCGCTTTTACGATCCAATCTATCACTGCTTCACTTTCCCCGACTATCGCTTGATGCCTACTTTGGAAGAGTACGCGCATATCCTAGGTATCTCAAGATCGATAAAGTGCCTTCAATGGTTCGAAGCCATTCCCAAGTCATCAACATTACAACAATGACTCACATAAAGAAACTGAGATAGACAAAACCTAACTACCCGAGGAAAACTCTTAGGACCGACTTCAAAGTTCCTAATGGAGAAGGCTCTCAAATTCTCCGCCGTAGTATGGTAGCCTTTGAAGCCATTTTGGCTCTACTCCTCTATGGATTGGTATTGTTTCCCAACGTCCCAAATTTCGTTGATATCAACGCCATAAGGATCTTTCTCGATTGAAACCAGCCCCACTGCGGTGATACGACGCCTCTATTCATCATAGGAATCGCCACGAGATGGAATGATCATCCGTCAGGTACCGCTTTTCAAATGGGTTGTCTCACACTTGCCTAAATCTCCTATCTTCGCGAAAACAAAAACGAGTGGCATTGGTCCGTAAGACTCATGTCTCTTACTAACGATTTATATCCATTGGTATACCTTAGCGCACAATGAGATGGAAATCATTGAGAGTTGTGGAGAATTTGCCAACGTACCCCTCATTGGTACGAAAGGAGGAATCAACTACAACCCATTTCTAGCGAGACGTCAGCTCGGATACTCAAACTCTAGTAAACCTTTTGGATTTACAGTGGAAAGTGTCATACCCCAAAATTTGCCCTCATGATTCTCAAGACATTTCATACATCCATGCTCAAGGATTCCTCAAGAGTTGATCAGATGAACACTCTCCTATACAATCAACCCAAACTAGGGTTTGGCATTCCTCAGATCCAGATGGACTTCTAACCCCTCCAATGGTTCTCATGCTTCCTCATATGCTTCAAAGATCCTCCATGTCAAGTTTCAAGCTTCACAAGTCCAATTTCTCGCATAATTGCTCGATGTTTGAAAATCAACAGATGGTCAAAAGTCAATCTGGTCAACATACAAAAACTTCGATTTTGGTCAACATCCTCATTTTGAAGTTACATTCATCATTTGATCAAGGGTTGATCATGATTCATCAAGAAAACTCAAGATTTGCTCAAAAGTCAAACTTTCTAAATTAGGGTTTCGGGTGAAAAGTCAATCAACTTTGACCGATCATAACTTTCTCATACTTTCTCAGAAATTTTTCCACCACCTCTTGTTTTGAAGGAAATTCCATTCTCTACAACTTCATGTCTCACAAGAATGTCCAAAAAATGCTTCATTTGAGAGGTATAGCTCAAAACATTACAGGTCCTTTTCAAAGTCAACAAAAAGTCAACTTTTTGTTTTGAACATATATTGAGCATGGTAACTCCAATTGAAGTGAAACCAAATACATTGTTTAGAGGACTCCTAGAGCTTTCCAAAAAGTCCAAGAACACTCAAAAATGTGGAAAATTGAGCAAGATACACTATTCAGAAGTTGGGGAATTTTGGACAATTGCACAAAAGGACATATTGGTCAAATTGCAAAATTTTCCAAATGGGCCTATAATCTTTTGATCCAAACTTGTTCATGATGTTATTTTGGGCCCATAAAAGCTTGGCATTGGTTATTTTCTATTTTTATGGTTTATATTTGAATTTTATAACATTAATTCAAAAATAAATTATATAAAATATGAAAGTAAAATATTTTTTTCAAAAGGGATGATTTTATATCTTTCTAAATGTCCAATAAAGTCCAAGATACCTTCCAAATTCGTGCTAGCCTCTCACATGGGAAGAAAATCATATTTTTTCAAATATTTGATTTGTTTTAAAGAGAAAATATTTTCACATTCAAGAGGATATCTTTTTTCACTCTTATTACACTCCAAATTTGCCTATAAATATCAAGCATTGTGTGTGCAGCATACAAGAAGAGGAGAATCCTAACCTAAAAACAAGCCAAACTTTTGCCAAAATTTTCAAGAATTATCAAAATTCGAATTTTGATTTCCAGCCACTTTCAAGCTCTCAAAACCATTCCATTGTGTTCTAAGGGTAAGATTGAGTAAGTACACACTCATGCCATGGTTTAAAACATGCTGAATCGATCCATATCCATGCATACATATTCAATTTTTCTTGGTTTTTGCATTTGATTATTCCGCTTGTTTCAATTGATTCTAACGCCTTTTTTGTGTTCATGAGACTCCATATACACGATCTGGGCAATCGCTAGCAAGGTTGAACGTCCAAAACCTGAGATGCCATGATTAGGGTTTTGGAACTGTTGAGTTTCGAACTGACACTTAGAGACATTTTCAGGGCAAACCATTAGCACCATTGGATTCGCAGACCCCGATTTAGGGGGGGTAGCCTTAATCCCAGCCCTCGAATCTATGTATTTTGCAGGTTTGCAGGTCGAGCTTCCCGGAGAAGACGACCGGAGCCCTAGCTCCGGCGTCGTGGACCGTTTGACTCAGGCGAGGGTCTGCGTGGCGATTTCGCGTTCTCCGATTCGTCCATTCGTTCAAACCAGGGCCCACTTGTTGACTGCGTTTGAATTTCAAACATCCCTGACGCGTGTACATTCATAGTCAAATGATTTCAACTTTCCCAACACCAAGTGTCAAGTGGTCTGATGGTTAAGTTGTTCCTTGTTGCTAGATACCCTCAAGGGTCACAAGCTCGATCCTTCCCAGCGCTGGTTTTGTTTCTCTTTTTACAAAACTGCATATTTTCTATTTTTCTATATTTTTATTATTTTTAATATTTGCATATTATTTTAATTCTTTTCAACATTTTATTTCTGCATATTAAAAATATCAAAAACATTTTTTCTTTTTACATTATTTTCACAAAAATGCTTATTTAATTTAATAAATTAAAAAATATAATTTTCGCATGCATATTTATTTTATTTTTATTTTAGCATTTAAATTATATTAAATTGCATTTTAATTATCAAACCTTTTCCAAAAATTCCCAAAAAATTATTATACTTTATTTATCTTATTTCCAGCATGTAGTAATTTTTCCATATTAAAATTTGCATTTTTCTAACATTTTTCCTCTTATTCAATTCATCTCGTATTTTCCGATTTTCCCATCTTTCCACAGGTTGATCCGATACAGACGTTTCTTCCGTTTTTTCTTTTATTTTCCAATAATGTAACTGCCCATGGGATGTAATAGTTTAATTAGGATTTTACTTTTCCGCATCTTAAATTATGTATCTGCCCCAAAGCCATGTAATAGCGTAGGATTTATCTTTCCGCACTTTACATTCCGCATTTTACTTTCCGCACTCTATCAACTGCTAGTAATTAGGCGTGTATGGCAAGATAATAACGAACATAGCCCACTAATTTTCAAAGATAATATATTCTGAATTCAACACACTCTTTCACACATGCACCCTTAGGGTTATTCTCTCTCGCATTTATTCAAAATGGTCAAGTCCTCGAACGTAGAGGTATTCTAGCACCGTTGTCTTCAAAACAAATCATCATAGTCCCTTCGATACAAAGATCATTGGCCCACGATGTCGCCTAACGAAAAAAACATGATCTTGACCCTCGATTGTCGCCTACGAAAAATGATGATAGTCCCTTCGAATGTGCTAGGATACTTCCTACAAGTTGCCTTCTATGACCATCCGATGTCCCTTCGATTGTCCCGATTACATCCAACGAATGGAGCTACCTACTAACTAATGGTATGGCTAAATTCTGAGTAGGTAATAAGTCTCCTAGTTGCTTGCTCAAATCAAATAAACTTTTCACACCTCACACTTTCAAAAACACTTTGTATACATTCCAGCGTGAATCATTGCAAAGTTCCTTTTCAAAACGAAACATTTCCGAACACTTTGTATACATTCCTACATGAATCATTACAAAGTCAAAGCGAAATGCCTTTTCAAAACATCTTTCAAACACACAGAAAGCACAAGTTTTTCAAAAGTGATCTAAGAGCAACTAAGAGCCCGTAGATAACTACGGATGGAAAGGGGTGCTAATACCTTCCCTTTTCATAACCATTCTCCGCATCGTAATCTAACGAAGGTCTTTTTCGTACTTTTACCTTCCCTTAATTGGATAAAAATAAAAGTCGGTGGCGACTCTTGCTATCCGCACATTTGGATACAAAAAATCCTAAAAAAGTCACTTCACCGTATCACAGAAAGCTACTTCTATCTTGAAGAAGAGGATTCCCAGGGATCGAAGGCTAGGATGATCAAAGCTTGGCATCACATCCGAAGGAAAGAAAAGGGAAAGCAAGAAATTGTGTAGCCATGGAAACCTACACTTCTTGGGTAAAGAAAAGAGCGAAGGAATTTCGAATGCCTTACGCTTATGAGGATCCCATGTTCTCAATCGCTCCCAAATCAACAAATTTTCCCGTCGAAGCTGTGGGAGAATACCAAGAAGCCTTGACCAAAATAAGGTTTGAGAAAGAGGCTTTGGAAAACAAATTCCTTAAGGCTAACCTTGAGAATGAGAAGCTCAAGAAGCAAGTCAAAGATCATAAAAAGACGCTTTACTTCCAGGATGAATGGCTCATGGAGAAAGATGAGAAGATTCATCAGAAGGATGACGCAATCCAGAAATACGTCAAGGAAAGGAAGAGAAAGATTGAGGAAATAACAACCAGCGATCCCGCTCCCAATGAGTGGAAGAGAGTCATCAGCAAGCTAAAAGCCGAGAAAGCTGAACTGAAAGCTCGCTATGGAAAGGAAATCCTAAAGTTGAAGCTGCAGCAAGCCTTTGGATCTTCATCCGACGAAGACGTTTAATTAGTTTAGTCTGTAATTTTTATCATTTATTTTATTGTATCATTTGTGTGAGCAATGCTCCAACAAAAAAACAATTGTTGTAATCTTCTTTCAATAATCAATAAAATTCGTATTTTCCATCCAAATATTTGCCAAGAAATATCTCTTTTAGCATAAATTCATTGGAAATTTTTTCTTTATAATCATATTCATGCATCATACTTTGCATTTAAGTCTATTGTCTAGAGTCTGACACTTTCCCAGTTTCACACTTTCCCAGCTTGAACAGTTTGAATAGCTTGGACAACTTGAGCAGTTTAACAGATCGTCAAACTGTCACGCCTAGAGTTTCTCGATCGGCCCACACCGACTCGAACATACGATACTAGATCAAAAAGAAGGAAAGTAATGGAAGGATTTGAACAAGATAATGTTGAACTCGAGTACAAAGGACAACACTACAAGAAGAAGTGGAGAGACTCACATCTTTGGTCAATCAAGAAAGTCTACAAGCAAGATCGAGCAATAAAATCAACCAAGAATTTCAGATGACACTACTACTCCAGTTTCAACTGTCGCAGCTAGTAGCTCACTCTTCAGTATGCCAGAAGGCTATCCATGGGGCATGCCTTTCAACTTTGGCATTGGAATTCGCCAACCGACTTCTCAAACAACCTCGCTTGAAATACCTACTTTGCAGCAAAACTCTACTCCGCAACGTGGAATAACTCTTCCACAAGTGACAATGCCGGTTTCTCAACCAATTATGACGAACTCAGCTTCAGTAGTGCACGCTACCATGGATGAAGAAGTTCACCATACTCCTAGCAATAATGCGAATTCCCGTGGCTCGATGGAGAATCTCCAGGAACAGCTCCACAAAATGCAGCTAGAGATAAAAATGATTCGAGGGAAAGAATTGTTTGGGAAAAACGCCCAGGATCTTTGCCTAGTTCCTCGCGTAAGAATACCTACAAAATTCAAAGTCCCTGACTTTGAAAAGTACAAAGGGAATTCCTGTCCACAAAGCCATCTCACGATGTATGCCAGGAAAATGTCTACGTACAACGAAGATCACCATGCTGATTCATTACTTCCGTGATGCCTCACCTGCGTCGCATCAAGTGGTACATGGGTTTAGACAAGACGAATATCCGCATATTCAACGATCTAGGTGAAGCCTTTGTCCAGCAATACAAGTTTAACTTGGATATGGCTCCTGATCGGGATCAACTCCGCTCTATGTCTCAAAAGGAATGAGAGACATTCAAGGAATATGCGCAACGATGGAGGGAAGTTGCTGCCCAAGTTAACCCACCAATGGAAGAAAAGGAGATGACTAAGGTATACTTAAATACTCTAGGCTCATTCTACTATTTAGCGAATGATCGCTAGCGCTCCCTAAATTTCACCAAATGGTAAGCATGGGAATGCGGTTAGAAGAGGGGATTCGAACCGGACGACCAAGGAGGTAGGATCTTCTAGTGGAACTAGAAAAGTTGGAACTAGCTTTCCAAGGAAAAAAGAACATGACGTAGGAATGGTATCCCGAGGGAAACCACGAATAATGTTATCAAACAACGTGTAGCCGCCATAGCACCCACCGCCAACACAACTAAACACGTGAATTGCTCCGCACTTCAACAAAATCAACAAACTCAACAACCTCGCCAATGTGCTCCAGCTTAATAACCAAAATCGTATGCCTCGGTCACCAATTCGACCTGGGCCCAATGACGATGTAACTTTACCTCACCGATAGGAAAGAATCTAACAGACAAGGTTACCACCTCCTGCCCGTAAAAATTACCATGGTGGTACAAAATAGACGATCTTGCCCTTTTCACCAAGAGGCATTAGGCCATGACCTTGAACATTGTATAGCATTAAAGGTGTATGCAAAGATTAGTGAGGACTAATCTTCTTCCTTCAAGAGTACAAGCCCAAACGCAAGCCAATCCGCTCCCAACACACGACATTCAAGAAGTTTAATACTGAGAAATACCGACAAGTATCTTGTCACAAACGTAAACCTGATCAGAGGAAATTTGGTGCGTCTCCATGAAACATACAGAAAGATGAGCACCTTCAAGAAGCATGATTATGCAGCCTGCCGTGTCTGCTCCCAAGATATTCGAGGATGCCCTACCATAAAAGCGGACATTCAGTATTTGTTAGACCCCGGTGATTTGCAAATTTACAGAAACAGAGATGACCATTACGTAAATACAGTAGGGCATTTTCCGCATGAGCTTTTAGTCTCATATATCAACTCGGAAAACCCCGAAGTAAACGTTATCATCCCTTGTTTCAACATACCCGAGCATGTGGAGATCGCATACAATGGTCCCAGCTTTCCAACATCTCCTTTGGTGATTTGCCCACCCGGTCCTGTTCCATACAGTTCTACCAAAGCAATTCCTTACCAATACAATGCAACCCTAATGGAGAATGGGAAAGAGAAACCCATGCCTACACTTCCAGCTAATGTCAATATAACAGAAATCGGACGAGTAACGCGAAGTGGACGAGTACACGCTCCTCTGTCCCCAAGACCGCCTGCAGCTCCTATTGTTAGACAGAACCCAGTTAACACATCTTCTGAGAATCTTGCAACGATTCCCATTGTTAACCCAAGCACAAACGTTGGTTCTACTGATAGCACCAACATCAACTCAGACTTTGAAGAGATAATAAAATTAATCAAGAAAAGTGAATACCGAGTCGTAGATCAACTGATGCGCATCTTCAAAGATTTCATATCGCTTTGCTCCTCAACTCCGAAGATCATCGAGAAGCTTTGATGAAGGTACTAGACCAGGCTTATGTGGATCACGATGTGACTACAGACCAGTTTGGAGGGATTGTCTCCAACATAACAGCTTGAAATAATCTGAGTTTTAGTGACGAGGAACTTCCGGAAGAAGGGAAAGATCACAACTTGGCCTTGCACATTTCGATGAACTGCCAGTCAGATTCCCTGTCCAATGTATTGGTAGACACTAGTTCATCTCTGAACGTAATGCCAAAAACGACACTCGCTCGTCTGGCTTACAAAGGAACGCCAATGAAGTTCAACGACATAATAGTAAGAGCTTTCGATGGATCAAGAAAGTCACTATCGAAGTTGATCTCCGATGACAATTGGCCCGCACACTTTTCAAATTACGCCTGTGTCATGGACGTATCAAATGCTTGTTTGCTAGGAAGACCTTGATCCACGATGCAGAGCAGAACTCTACTCTCCATCGGGTTAAAATTCACGTCAATGGAAAGTTGGTGACCATCAACTGAACAAGCTTTGCTTGTGAACCATTTGTCCGCTTCTTCATCACAAAGAATGACATTGAAGGGACACATCTCCCAAAGTCCATTAGAAGATGAATCTACCAACAAAAACAGATCACCTATCTCTTCAGATAAAGAAGCAAAGAGATGGTGAAAGACGGCAATACCCAAGGACGGGACGGTAATCACACCGCTATCAACGAAACAAAGTCGGACTGGGTTCACACCCGCATTTCCAAAGACAAGCAAAAGGATGAAACACTTCATCCAATCAAAGAAGTTTTCAAAGAAGGGGGTTTCTTGAACCCTGTTCCGCAAGAAGTTAACGTTGTCACCATTGAGGATAATGAAGACGATTCCTCCGAAGAGTGGCGCACTTATTTAAACAGCCCTGAGTACGTGTCTCAAGAGGAATCATATGCGCCAACCGATCGGTTCAAAGGCATGTCCTTGCAAAGAACATAAAATCCACCACTCGTTGAAATATGGGATACCTGGGAGAACCAAGTAATTGACTACATGGTGAAATACATCGCTACCGTAAAGCTCGAAAACTGGATCAAGATATCCACCAACAGGATGGGTGATGACTTTGAATACCCTAGTCAAATGTAAGAGGTATACTGCCTTCTCACTTAATCAATGATTGAGATCCCAAATGAAGATCTCTGCTTCAACACATCTGTGGAATTCACCAAGCCAGATCCTGGTTATCATTACATCAACATGATCAACGAAGATCAAGAGTACGACTCAGGATACGATGCGGAAAGTGTCGCCGACAACGAGTCTCTTCACTTAGAAGACTGGAAGGTACATCCCCAGAATTCAACACAAAGATCAACAGGAAGCACATATGCTACATCTCATACTTCCCGATCTATTAATCAAGAAGATTGCTTCAGCAGCACAAAAGGCAAGGGCCATCGCCCGTAGTCTTCAAAGCCTCGTCACCAAAGAACCAAAGTCTACTCAAGGTTAAACCAAAAGGAAAATTACCCGAGTACCGACTTCCAAGGAGTTCGCACCACTGAAACCCGCTAGTCAAGACTAATGTTCATAACTCTAAGTAGTTTACTTTTGCTTTTGTTTTGAACTCTCACTTCGCCCAGAGTGAAGAGATGTTTTATAGGGTTTTAGCTTTTAAATAAATTCTCTTTGTCTTGCCCAAGACGAATGAGTTTGTATTTTAGGCCCTGCTCATATTGTGAATCATAATAAACGCTGTTGTTTTGATTCCACATTTTGTGTTTATTTTCATTTTTACCCTTTTCCGAAATGATAATCCTAAAAACACAACAAAAAAATCAAAAAAAAATCAAAAATATATAATCTGTATACACTTTCACATTAACTTTTTCAAAAAAAAAAAAAAAAATCCATTGAAAGCAATAACTCTATGCTCTCTCCCAACTTTAAAATCCCCAGTGAAATCGCCGAGGAGGAAGTTGAAGAAGAGATCCCAGATGAGATTTCCCGATTACTTAAGCACGAGGAAAAAATCATTCAGCCTCACAAAGAACCTCTAGAAGCAATCAACTTGGGTTCCGAGGAAGATCGAAAAGAGGTAAATATCGGAGCTTCACTCAACAGCAGTGTCAAAAGCAAACTGATAAATCTTCTCAAAGAATATGTTGATGTGTTTGCTTGGTTCTACCAAGACATGCCGGTTTGATACCAAAGATCGTGGAACATCACCTACCGTTGAGACCGTAATGTCCAGCTTAAACAAAGGTCGAGAAGAGTTCACCCCGATATGGTCGACAAAATCAAAAGGAAGTTCAAAACAAGACGCGGTTTTTCGCCACTCGAGTATCCTCAATGGCTAGCCAACATAGTACCCGCCTCCAAGAAAGATGGAAAGGTCGAATGTGTGTTGACTACCGGACTTGAACAAAGCAAGCCCAAAAGACGATTTCGCCACCAAGATATCGACATGCTAGTGGATAGCACCGCAAAATTCAATGTCTTTTCCTTCATGGATGGTTTCTCCGGTTATAATCGATCGTGATGGCTCCCAAGACATGGAGAAGACATCTTCATCACGCCATGGGGCACTTTTTGTTACAAAGTAATGCCATTTGGATTAAAGAATGCAAAGCGAACTTACCAAAGGGCAATGACTACTCTTTCATGACATGATGCACAAAGAGATCGAGGTCTACGGATGTCATGATAGCAAAGTCCGATAATCAAGAGGAACATATAGACTATCTCTTAAAGTTGTTTCAACGACTAAGGAAGTTTCATCATCAATCCTAACAAATGCACCTTTGGGGTAAGGTCGAAAACCCTAGGTTTCATCGTCACCAAAGAGGAATTGAGGTCGACCGACAAAGTCAAGGCTATTCAGAAATGCCTCGCCACATACGAAAAGCAAGTAAGAGGATTTCTGACGATTAAACTACATCTCCGCATTCATCTCTCGATGACTACCACCGGGCCGATATTCAAGCTTCTCCAAAGATCAAAAGATTGTGGACAACCGATTGCAAAAAGCATTCGACAAGATCAAGGAATACCCGCAAAACCACCAATACCGATCCTCCAAAGGAAGGAAGACCATTGATCATATACCCACTGCATTAGAAGAGTCCATGGGTCATGCTGGACAAAGAAGATGAAACCTGTAAGAGGGAGCATGCCATCTACTACCCGAGTAAGAAGTTCACAGACCGTGAAACTCGTTACTCCATGCTCGAGAAAACATGTGCTTTGGTATGGGCTTCAAAACGCCTCCGCCAATACATGATCAATCACACAACTTGGTTAATCTCCAAATGGATCCAATCAAGCACGCCTTTGAAAAGCCCGCTTTAACCGGAGAATCGCCGATGGCAAATGTCGCTATCCGAATATGACATCCAATACCCGTAAAGCGTCAAAGGAAGCATTCTCACGATCACTTGGCTTATCACCGCCAATACCAATCTCTCAAGTTTGACTTCCTGCACGAGGATATTATGTACTTGAAGATGAAAGATTGCGACGAACCACTACACGAAGAAGGACCAGATCCAGAATCCCGATGGGGTTTAATCTTTGATGGAGCAGTTAATGTCTTTGGCAATGGGATTGGGGCATTATCACTCCCGAAGGTTCTCATATCCCGCTTTCCGCCAGATTGCTATTTGATTGCACCAACAACATAGCGTATCAAGCCTCAGATCATGGGTATCAAGAAGCATCGACTGAGGATCAAGATCCTTGACATATATGGAGATTCAGCCCTTGTGATCAATCAAATCAAAGACAAGTATGAAACTCATCATCTTGGTCTACTTCCTTATAGGGATTACGCAAGACGGTTGTTGACTTTCTTCAACAAAGTTGAACTGCATCACATCCCTCGAGATCAGAATCGAATGGCAGACGCCTTGGCTACTCTATCTTCCATGTTCAAAGTCAACGATTGGAATGATATGCCTGACCTGATCGACGCCTTGAAAGACTCGCGATGTATTTGCAATGTAAGCCTTCGACGATAAACCGTGGTTTCACGACATCAAGCGTTTCCTTCAAACACGAGAGTACCCACTCGGGGCATCGTACAAGGATAAGAAAACTCTAAGGAGGCTTTCAAGAAACTTCTTCCTCAATGAAGATGTGCTATACAAAAGAAACTTCGACATGGTTCTCGCCGATGCGCCGATGCACAAGAAGCGCACAATCATCCATGAAGTACATGAAGGGTCCTTTTGAACCCATTCAAATCGGCATGCAATGTCCAGAAAATCTTGAGAGCAGGATACTATTGATAACGATGGAATCCGATTGCGCAAACACGCCAAAAGATGTCACAAGTGCCGATCTACGCAGATAAGATCCATGTGCCACCGACTCTACCAACGCTCTCTCTCCGTGGCCTTTCTCCATGTGGGGCATCGACATGATTGTAATGATTGAACCGAAAGCGTCCAACGGACATCGCTTCATTCTAGTGGCCATTGATTACTTCACCAAATGGGTCGAAGTAGCATCTTACGCCAACGTCACAAGACAAGTGGTTGTGAGGTTCATCAAGAACAACCTCATTTGCCGATACAGAATTCCAAGTAAGATCATTACTGACAATGGATCGAACTTGAACAACAAGATGATGAAAGAGCTGTGTGAGGAATTCAAGATTGAGCATCATAACTCATCTCCTTACCGGCCAAAGATGAACGGCGCTGTTGAAGCTGCCAACAAGAACATCAAAAAGATTATCCAGAAGATGGTCATCACTTACAAAGACTGGCACGAAATGCTTCCATTTGCTCTGCATGGATATCGTACTTCAGTACGCACTTCAACAGGGGCAACTCCTTTTTCTCTAGTATACGGCATGGAAGCAGTGCTCCCCGTAGAAGTTGAGATCCCATCAATGAGAGTTCTCATGGAAACCAAGTTATCTGAGTCCGAATGGTGTCAAAACAGATACGATCAACTGAACTTAATTGAAGAAAAGCGCCTGACCGCTCTGTGTCACGGACAACTCTACCAAAAAAGAATGAAGAAAGCTCTCGAAAAAAAGGTCTGACCTCGTGAATTCCGAGAAGGTGACCTCGTGCTTAAAAAGATTATGTCTTTTCAAACAGATTCTAGGGGAAAATGGACTCCTAATTACGAAGGTCCATACATCGTCAAAAGAAGCTTTTCTGGCGGTGCTATGACTCTCACAACCATGGACGGCGATGAACTCCCGCATCCTTTGAATGCTGACGCAGTCAAAAAATACTTTGTCTAAAAAAAAAAAAAAGAACAGCTCGGTAAGTCGAAAACCCAAAAAGGGCGGCTTAGGCAAAAATGAGCGTCTCGGTGGATTGAAAACCTGAAAAGGCAATCCAGGCAAAAATTAGAGACAATAAACAGAAAATATCCTGATAGATTGAAAACCTGAAAAAGAAATCTAGGCAAAAGCAAGGATACACAAAAAATGACAAAGTAATCGATCATCAGATTTTGTCCATCTGAAGAATCTTCCATCAACGGATCTTCAATCAACTTTTCCGTGGCAACAAGCACAGTTGGGATTCAAAGTTGTTAGGGATAATAGTGGTTATTTGCTTTCAATGTAGCCTTTTCCCAATAAATTACCATTTCCAACTTTTGTAATAATCCATGGAATCACGCTGCTTATCGATTACCATTCTATCAATAAATTTGAGCCTTGTGCCTTTTGTTTGCAATTCCTACTTTATTCTGTTTTGCAAAGTAACGCTTTTATTGTGAAAATCACTTTTTGAAACTAAAATGTTTTAAATGAATTTTTACTTCAAAATTTTGAAACAAAAGCAAAGATTTTCCTTTGAGTTATGAACACGGAAAGAACTTCAACAGTTTCTCCGGAAGTGTCTCGATCTCCGAAGGATAAAGCAATTGCTACAGCAGTCTTCTTCTCGGCAAAAGTCATCCAAAGACGGTATTCTTATCCCAAAAAAGAATCCCCAGCCGAGTTGCCGACAAAATGCCTTTTTCTGAAAGTTTAAAGCATGCAACTCAAATTCTTCATTAGTGAACATCTGCACCATTGCTGCAATTTTCACCAAGTATTTGTTCGAACTGTGACGCAGTCCTTTTCCCAAATATCCTCTTTAAGTGTCTTTGTCAAAGTATTGTTAGCATGCATATAACATTCATGACATTCATACATAATAGCATCATTCATTGCATTTTTTGCATCTCTCCAAAATGTTTGCTTCCAAATCACTGGTATAAATCATACTTACTCATGTGAGTACAAGTCTGTCCCCAGTAGAATATCTCCAAACAGAAAAGATACATTTTTTTCTTCTTCCCCAACGGAGTATTCCCAAACAGAAAGGATATATCTTCCCTTTTCCCCGGTAAAGTCCCCAAGCAGAGAAATACATTTTCTTCTCTATCACGCTCCTCACCGAGGTTATCCCTCATTGGGAACAATGTCCGATTAACTTTTCTTCCCGCCTGCTCCTCGGATAGAACCCCTGCCTATGATCAACAAAGCAATAAGCAATAGCCTCATTGTTTGAGCTGCTTATTTTCGTTCCTCAACATTGTCAAAAAAGGTTTGTTCTTCTTATCAAGACCAAATCACGACAATTCAAAAATCCCCAGCAGTTGTTTTTCTGTCTAAAAGAAAACCTGTGTCTTTCAATCAAAATGCCCGTGATCTTCTCAAAAGGGGATCCTCGCAAGATTGTATCCAAGAAAATAGAAACTCATTTGAGTTCGCTTTTCATCGTCATATTCACAAAGTGAATATATACCAATGTTCTAAGAGATTTACCTTGTTATAGTTATCACTTTGCTGATGATTGGTAATATCTTTAAAACTAGTCTTGAGATCTGGTTCCATCATCTGTTTGATATTCACAAAGTGAATACTCAACTAAAATTTTCAAAGATTTACCTTGTTATAGTTATCACTACCGATAATGGGTAATATCTTCAAAAAATTCATTACCATGAACTATCACAAGGCTGATAATTGGTAATATCCTTTTGACTTACCTTAAACATTGTCACGAGGCTGATAGAAGGTAATCTATCCGTTTCCCAAAACGAAACAGATATTCACATATGTTGTGAATCATTCTTTCCCCAGCAGGAACGTATCCACAAATTTGTTTTTCTGTCATGTCTTTTCTCTGGGTAAAACTTTTTTGCAATCATTTTGCATCATCCGCATTTTGGTATCTTAGGTCCAAATTTAAGATTCGATATTTAAGTCTCTTTACACCTATCAAAACGAAGATATTCCTCTTCATCTCGTGTTAAAGAAACTTAAATAGCATCATTATACCCCAAATTTTGACATAATATACCACCTTGCATTTGCATCATTACATAAATAATACTCGCATAACATTGGGTATAGCATTCACAGGTCAAAATTAGGGTTTTATCAGATTTTCATCTGATTCAAGAGGCAATCAATTAGGGTTTGAGTTTCTCTCATCTTATTTGATCTATCTTGATCAAATCATTAACTTCGATCATCGATATCAAATTTTCTCACAGATCAATCGAGCATCGACCAATTAGGGTTTTGATCTGCATGAGAATTCTCTCGACTTTTGAGCAAGAAATGACTTTTTGGATAGAGATTGGTAATTATATCTTAGATACAACATCTTGACCTAAATTTGATTCAAAACATTACAGAGTTCATGACTTCATCACTGCGTAAACATCTGATGAAAATTTTCATCTGCACAGAAAAGTCAAACTTTGACTTTTGGTCAAAATATTCAAAACAAAAACTTTTTCCTCATCAAAATACTTCAAATGATCCATCTTGATCATAAAAAAATCAAGAATTTTTTTCCTCATGCTTCTCACTTCTTTCTTCAAAATCAAGTAACATAGCACACTTTTGAGAAAACTTGCAATTTTCAAAATTCAATGAAAACATGATAAACTTTGGTGTCTAATACATCTCGTAATCAATATAGAACATGTTTGAACATTAAAATCAACACAAGAACCAGTTAAAGCCAATTTTCACTTTTCATCTTTTCAAAACTTCCAAACTGCCTTATGGTTCGAATTTGAAGTTTGGCTGGATCAAACTATGTTGTAATCATTCAAACACCTTCCCTATACCTCATAGACATGATCCAAACCCATGGCAAGCAACTGTAACAGCTCTAACTCGATTTCCAGTTTCCATTTCTGAGTGTATGCAGGTGGACTTGGGTAGCACGATCCAGCTTGATTCAAGAGGTGCAGACCACCCACATAGCTTCCACATAGGCCGTTGGAGCTCACACAATCAAGAAACAACAATCGAAACACGCTTGCCTGCATCGATTCTCACTTTCCCAGGTTAGAACACGAACTTGGTTATCATGATTCCTTGATTCTTTTGACAAAAACTCTTGGCCAATTGTTTTCTGCACTCATAACGATTGATAACCCTCAATAAAATCAAACAATCATCCAACATACATCATTTAATTTAAGATTTTCAGTTTAGGGTTCATCATGTTCTTCGAAACCTAAATCGTTCTAGACTGAATATAAATGAAATTAACAACCATAATCATGTTCGTGGTGCAAAACGATCAACTTTGATGTTTACATCATTGATTTCATGGAGAAACTAAGATTTTAGGTTGAATTTGTAAACTCAAAATCAAAACCATAAACCCAGTCACAAGATGTTCTTGGTGTTCTTCATTTTCAAATATTCAAATTTTCCAATATTACTTTAACACGTGTGATAATCCACTAAACATCCCAGCGCATTTGGTCTAGTGGTTGTATGCTTGCCTTTAAGTCATTTCTGCCACGCGTCCCACCTCATGGTCATGGGTTCAACACCCATCAGGGCCATTTTTTTCATTCTTTTTTTACAAACTTTCCATTTTTCATGTTTTTTTCATCAAACTTCCACAATTTTTTTGACCAATCAAAACTTCTCATTTTGAGATGATTTTTTAAACACTTATCAATAAATACATCTATTTTGTGATAGTGCAAAATTTTCAAAAACTTTCATCCGATTAAATTTTAATCGAGCCGAAACGACGCTCAACACTTTTTCAAACCTCCTTTAAGGTGAATTTTCATGTTTTCGACTTCCGATTTTTTCAAAACTTCTCATAAATAAACTTCACATTTCAAAACATTCTCAAATCATTTTCAAAACTTTTCATCAAACTTGCATCTTTTACCATGATCGATCCGATTTAAATGATAAACCGATTTGCCTTCTCTCGAATTCTCGATCGATCATGGGCCTCCATCACTGTAAGTCCCAAAATTTTTATGTACATATCTAAATTTCATTGTACATATTCAAAACATCTTTGTTAGTATTCAAACATAAACAAACTTCTTCCGTTTGTTTTCATTCGTTTGTTTATACACCGATACCATTGGTTTTGAAAGGAGCATTATTCTCTGTGAAACTGCTTTCAAACCAATGGGCCTCCTTCACGGTGTAAGTCCCATAACATTCTTTTATGTACATAATATTTCTTTGTACATATCAAATCGTTTCAAACACATAAGTTTTCATCTGCATAATATGATATTTCTTTTATACTAAAGCATGCATAAACCGCGATCGTCTGCTTTCACTTCACTGTGTATATTCAAATCAACATTTTTCATGTACATGTACATTTCCCTAGTAGATATCAAATACTTTTCATACAAAACTTTTATCTGTACATAAGATGATACTTTTGAAAATACTTTTCACGTATAAACTTTGATCTTTCGCTTTTGTTTTATCCATATACATCGAATACCATTGGTATTGAAAGAAACATTATTCGTGAAAATACTTTCAAATCAATGGGCCTCCTTTACGTGTAAGTCCCAACCTCTTATGTACATCCATCTTTGTCTCAGACATAAATAGCTCGCTCGTACATACTACTCCTTGTACACGATCAAACTTGTAAATAATCAAGTTGCGCTGCTTTAAACGTCCGCTTCACCGACACTTGTTTATATTTCCTTCATAAACTCCTGCAAATAAACATCATGCATTGTTTATATCTCCTTCATAAACTCCTGTGATTATATATCACACACACACTTGTTTATGCAACTGCCTAATTATAACATAACAATTAGACTAATCAATAAGTTCCCACAAGATAGCCTCCGCTTGGCTTCATACAAGACAACTCATCCCAGCTGAGTTTAGCCTTCTTGGCTTTGTACAAAGAAACTCTCCAACAGAAAGTTAGCCTCCGCTTAGGCTTCATATAAGACAACACCCTTGTTGAGTTAGCCTCCTCTTGGGCTTCGCTCAAAAGAACTCCTCATTGAGTTTAGCCTTCTGGGCATCATACAATGAAAGAGATAGGAAATCTCTTAATGCCTCCTATTGGGCTTCCAATACAAAGAATCACCCGCTTAAGATAGAACCCCGAAGGATGGTTTCTGAAATCACTTTCAAATCCCAGAGAGTAAAATTTCGTGAAATTGCTCTTAATTCCAAAAGGATGGTTTCTATGAAACCTTTTAAACACAAAGCCACCATACCCTATAGCCTCTCGAGCTTCATACAAGGACCCTCGATGACCTCGATGACCCTCGAATGCCTCCTCTGGGCTAACAATACAAGGACCCACAGTGCTTTAAAAGCATCCCTTTAATCCAATCAATTTCTCCTAGATTTAGACATCTATCATCTCTATGGAAGAAGTATCTAATCTATCACATCACATACAAAAAAAACTTTTCAAACTCTTTTCAAACTATTTTCAAACAAAACATCTCTTAATTGTAAGTGGTAACGCTTGTACACTCAAGCAAAACACCCAATGCTTACGCTAAAAGATTCAATCATCTTTTCAAAACATCTTTCTTAAACATGTAAGTGGTAACGCTTGTACACTCAAGCAAAACACCGATACTTATGATGAAAGATTTCATTTCAAGCAAACTTTTCAAAATGTATGTGATGAAATAGATTAGATACATTTTCATTAAGATGACATTTGTCTGCCTCTTACTAACATCCGCTGCTTCCACTAGCATAAGGGAAATACGATTGCTCGACTTTCTCAACATCCTTTTAGAATACGTGAGGCACAAGGTATCATCCTTGCGAGCAAATTTCTATCTCTCTCGCACCAAACAAACCAGAGATCCCTTTAGATCCGAGCTACAAATGCTCGATTCCCACTAGATATGTATGAAGAAGATCCATGATCTTTGCGAGCACAATAATAATAAACACTAGGATCCCACATAATCTTCGCTTTAAAATCCCAAAGGAGAAACTTTCCCAATCATAGAAATAGCAAATTAAAACACACAAACATATCAAACATATTCATATATAAAGTCAGATAACTACATATATTTAGGGTGCTCCATCTATTCCCTTTATATAACAATCCTTACTGATCTCCCAATGCGTGCCTAGTTTGCTTAGTCGTTACGCATACCAATATCAATCGAGGGTATTTTTTTCCGCTTTTCATAATCATTAAATCATCGTTCTTGTGTTGAAAATAATAAAGCTTGATGCTCGCGGCATCTTTATAAACAAATCAAAAGATTTAAATCGTTACGTGCCAGAGAATCCAAACTCACGTTTGCATCCCTCTAGCGCGTCACCTTTTAACGCGAACAAGCGATCTAGGCAAAAGTTAGGGATTTAAGCGTACGACTATGTCTCGTCCAGATCACCTGCTTTTCAGACTACTACTATCAGCACTCAAGATTCAAATGGCGAAAATCAATCCATCCGCTTTCTACTGACAACAAGGAGATGAGATAGTTGAAATATATGAGTACTAGCATAGTTGGAACTTAACGAGATTGTTTCCGCATAGCTTTTTACTTTTATCTTGTATAAGCTACTTGGCCATACGCCACCTTTCGAATAAATACAAATTTCTTTCTCTTTACAATTCTTGTTGTTGTTGTTTGCATAAAGTCCAACGTTTGCTTTGAACGATTATATGCATTTGACCGTAAAAGTTCGTTCACAAACATGCGAAAAGTAAGCGTAACAAAGTAATTACTACAGTTCGTGAATTGAGATAACAAAGTTATCAAGCATTCCCGCAGAGGTGTCGCTCAAACCTTCCCTAGCGGAGTATACGTTATTACCCAAGAAGTGATGCCACTTAACCATGTGACAACAGATTTTCGGGCAATAACATTTCATCCACGGCCGAGGTATCTATCCCCCGGCGGACTATCTCTCAACCGCTCCATTTTTCCCCAGCAGCAGCAGTATCCAGACTCGAAACTTGGTCAGATAGTGCATCGGAGGAAACCTACTTCTTTTCCCCAGCCAAAGATTTCGACGGGCTCCAGATCCTTCTAGCCCTGTCTCCCAGCAATTATTAAATACTCTCCAGCAAGATTTACACAAGATCCCCAGTAGAGTACCTCCTAAATTCTCCCCAGCAGGGTCTATGCACAAGATCCTTGACGGCACGTCTCTCGACCTCCCTCATCCTCAACAATATCTAGGCTCAAGACTTGGTCAGATAGTGCATCGGAGGATTCAAAGCTATCCTCTCTTTCCAAAGCAGGGTCTCCACCCATTTCATCCCCAAGTAGAAGTCAGAAATCCTCAAGCAGAACATCCGCATCTTCTTCAAGATGGATATGTTTTGAAATACCACATCATCTATCATTCATACATATCTCATAATGTCATAATTTGTGCATATGTCATTCATACACATTGTCATGCATCATACTTTGCATGAGACTAACAATATTCTATCAAAGTTTCCATTGTTTTCTCCAAAACAGGTGAAAGTCACTTCTGATGCAAACAGTCCATGATTAAGACCCAATCCGCACGGAAAACTATCCGAAGATCACCTAGTTGTCCTCCGACAACAGATCCAGGATTAATACTCGAAGCCAGACGGGAAACCCTATCTGAACGATCACAAGTTATCCTCCGATAACAGGCATTGGATCAACACCCGAGGCTCAACAGGGAAGATATCTACATTTTGCCAATTACTACCCCTCCCTCAGAGTAGTCAGCACAAAGAACTATTTCGACTTATTATCAACAAAGAACTGTAGTCGGCGACGACTCGCTTCCCGGATGGCATCTTAAGCCCATCTCCGACTACTTGTCGACATCTCCCCACCTTCAGAATGCTGCATATTTGGTCAAAAACCAATACAAACCAATAACTTCATTCGAAGATAAGCACGAAGTCTAACGTATGACTCTCCCCATATGTCATCTTAAGCCCATCTCCGTGCTCCTTTCATTTCCAGAAATGTCTACAGAGCCTGGCGTACGGCTCACTCCCAGCATCGGTCTTTCCGGATGACATCCTAAGCCCATCTCCGACAGTTCTCCTACCCATACGACAATCTCGAGTCTAGCGTACGACTCATTCCCCAGTGAAGTCTCCAACTTCTCCAAATGGCATCTATAAGCCCATTCCCGCATCATCACCAAAGAAGTGCAAATTTTCGTGTATTGAGTGTTCAATCATCTTCTACCTCCAGGGCACGAAAGGCAAAGCATGCCAATCTAACCCTTCCAGTACAAGAAGATTGAACAGGGGCAGCTGTCATACCCCAAAATTTGCCCTCCAATTTCTCAAAACATTCCATACATCCATGCTCAAGGATTCCTCAAGAGTTGATCAGACAAACTCTCTCCTAGATAATCAACCCAAACTAGGGTTTGGTATTTCTCAGATTCAGGTGGACTTCCAACATTTCCAAAGGTCTTCATGCCTCCTCATATGCTTCAAAGATTCTCCATGTCAAGTTTCAAGCCTTACAAGTCAAGTTTCCTCGCATAATTGCTCGATGGTTGAAAATTAGTCAGATTGGTCAAAAGTCAACTGTGGTCAACATACAGTCAAAATTCCTGATTTTTGGTCAACATCCTCATTTTGAAGTCACATTCATCATTTGATCAAGGGTTGATCATGATTCGTCAAGAAAACTCCAGATTTGCTCAAAAGTCAAACTTTCTAAATTAGGGTTTCTTAGTGAAAAGTCAACCAAACTTTGACTGATCATAACTTCTTCATACTTTCTCAGAAATTTTTCCACCACCTCTTGTTTTGTAGGAAATTCAATTCTCTACAACTTCATGTCTCACAAGAATGTTCAAAAAAGGCTTCATTTGGAAGGTATGGGTCAAAACATTACAGGTCCTTTTCAAAGTCAACAAAAAGTCAACATTTTGTTTTGAAGGTATATTGAGCATGGAAACTCCAATTGAGATGAAAACAAAGAGGTTGTTTAGAGGACTCTTATAGCTTTCCAAAAAGTCCAAGAACGCTCAAAAATGTGGAAAAATGAGCAAAATACACCTTGTGCAAGTTGGACAATTTTGAAGAAGTGCACAAAGAGAGATACTTCTAAAAATCAAAAATTTTGCAAATGGGCTTACCTTTTCTTCATCCAAACTTGTTCCTTATACAATTTGGAGCATCTAAGCCCAATACCACGAATTTTTATTTTATTTTTCTATTTAATTTTGATTTTATTAATTTAAATACAAATTAAATTCAAAAATAAAGTATAAAATCAAAAATTAATTGCAAATTGATTTTTCTCTCTTCCTTGAGATCCAAGCAACTCAATAAAGCCAGCAAATTTCGAAATTTGATTGGATTTGGAAAGAAATTGATTGAAATTGATCAAAAAGAGAAAATTTGATTTTGTACAAAATCAAATATGTTTTGCATTGATTGATGATGATTTCTTCCTCAAATCAGCTCCAATTCCATCCAATATAAATACACAATGCATAACACATGATAAAGAACGAAAAAATTGGCTCAAGAACCCTAACCTAAAACTCAAAAAACCGTGTTTCACAAGCTACTAGCAGTCACAGATTTAGCTCGTTTCAATTGATTCTAAGCTTCAAAACACCTTCCTTGGCATCTACTGAATCGATCCAGACCTTTACATTGTCCAAAACCATCAAGAATCCAACAAATACGATTTCGGTTTGTTCTTATTTTTCCAAAATCGAATTCTGTTTATCATGCATTATTAATGAGTTTTGATGTTTGTTTTGTGTTTAGAATGAAGCTTGCAAACTTTCTGGGTGGTTTAATTGTATTTCTATGGCCGGAAGCACGAATCACCATGATTAGGGTTTCTTGAACCAATTAGGTTTCTTTAAACGGAAAAATTGGACCATGAGACTACCATCATCGTGTTCGGAATGATGTTTCCAATCGATTCATACCCTTGAATGTTATTTATATTACCTGTGCTTGATTTTGAGAATTGCATGGGCTATAGCGTCGCATTGAGGCCGACGCTATGTTTTCAAAATTTCAAAACGAAAGAGATGAAGTTTGGCGCGAGCTCGGTACAACCAGGACGTGACACTTGTTTACAATCCACTCGCTCCGATTTCCAAACAGTTGCACACTCTGGCTCAGTTGGTCAAGGCAAGGGATCTCAAAGTTTGAAGGCAAGGTCTCCGCTCAATCCTCGGCAAGACCATTGTTTTTTCTTTTTACAAAACTTCTCATATTTTTTCTATTTTTCATATTTTCAATATTTTTCATGCATTTTAATTTATTTTCATAATTTTTATCATGCATTTAAAAAATACCAAAAAATATTTTTCTTTTCGCATTATTTTCAGAAAATGTTTATTTAATTTATAAAATTAAAAAATATTATTTTGCATGCATATTTAATTTTATTGCTAATTTATCATTTAAATCACTTTTAATTAGTTTTTAATTGTTAAATTATCTCCAAAAAATCCCAAAAAATTATTTTAGCATAGTAATGTTATTTCCAACATGAAATATTTTTCTCATTTAAAAATTATTATTTTTACTAACATTTTCCTCTTATTCAATTCATCGATTTATTTCTCATCTTTCAAGTTATCCTGCCGACGATTTTTATCGCTTTTTCCAATTATGTAATTGCTTATGGATGTAATAGTTTAATTAGGCTTTTTATTTTCCGATTTTCAATTATGTATCTGCCCCAAAGCCATGTAATAGCGAGGATTTATCTTTCGCATTTTACATTCCTCATTTTAATTTCCGCACCTTATAATTGTTAGTAATTAGGCGTATGGCAAGATAAAATCAACATAGACCACTTAATTTCCAAGATAAAATATCTGAATCAACGCACTTTTCACACATGCACCCCTTAGGTAATTCTCTCTCGCCTTTACGAATTCAAATGGTCATGTCCCTCGAACGTAGAGGTATCCTAGCACCGTTGCCTTCAAAACAAATCATCATAGTCCCTTCGATACAAAGATCATAGACGCATGATGTCGCCTAAGAATACATGATCTTGACCCTCGATTATCGCCTACGAAAAATGATGATAGTCCCTTCGAATGTGCTAGGATACTTCCTACAAGTTGCCTTCTATGACCATCCGATGTCCCTTCGATTGTCCCGATTACATCCAACGAATGGAGCTACCTACTAACTAATGGTATGGCTAAATTCTGAGTAGGTAATAAGTCTCCTAGTTGCTTGCTCAAATCAAATAAACTTTTCACACCTCACACTTTCAAAAACACTTTGTATACATTCCAGCGTGAATCATTGCAAAGTTCCTTTTCAAAACGAAACATTTCCGAACACTTTGTATACATTCCTACATGAATCATTACAAAGTCAAAGCGAAATGCCTTTTCAAAACATCTTTCAAACACACAGAAAGCACAAGTTTTTCAAAAGTGATCTAAGAGCAACTAAGAGCCCGTAGATAACTACGGATGGAAAGGGGGTGCTAATACCTTCCCTTTTCATAACTTTCTCCCTTACTCAGAATCTAACGAAGGTCTTTTCCTGTTCTTTTCACCTTCCCTTAATTGGATAAAAGAAAAGTCGGTGGCGAATCTTGCTATCCGCACATTTGCGATACAAAAACCTACAAAGTCAGTTCACCGTATTACAAAGGCAACGAGAGAGAATTACCCTAAGGGGTGCATGTGTGAAAAGAGTGTGTTGAATTCAGATATATTATCTTGGAATTAGAAGTGATCTATGTTGTTTTTATCTTACCATACACGCCTAGTTACTAACAGTTTATTGGGTGCGGAAAATAAATTGCGGAAAATAAAGTCCTACGCTATTACATGGCTTTGGGATAGTTACATAATAGGAGTGCGGAAAGTAAAAGTCCTAATTAAACTATTACATCCCATAGGCAGTAACATGATATTGAAAAGAAAAGCGAGAAAAATATTCCGAAACATTACAACCTGTGAACAGATACATAATCTGAAAATGTAAGAAAGTTCAGATAAGAGAAAAATCTTAGTAAAATAAGATTTTGAATGAGGAAAAGATTTAAGGTTAGTCATGCTGTTTAGATAACATAGAAATTTTTTGGGAATTTTCTGGATCGATTTTGATAATTAAAAGCAATTAAAAGTCAATTTAATGGTTAATTAGCAATTAATTAAAATATGCATGGAAAAATGTTAATTTTAATGTCAAAAATTAAATAAACATTTTTCTGATTAAAATGCAAAAGGAAAATATTTTTGGTGATTTTTAAATGCATGAGAAAATTGTTTAAAGATAAATTAAATTGAATGAAAAATATTAAGAAAAATAAGAAAATAGAAAAGGTTAGTTTGCAAACTGCTGAAAAGAAAATGCCATGCCAGAATCCAACTCGTGCTCCTCCGAGAAATCAACCAACACGCTATCCGAGCCAAGGTGTCTTGGTGTTTGTAATCTGCAATCAATGGTTTATAAGTGTAAACGTGTCATAGTTATAGTTTCAAACACAGTCAAACGCGTGGGTCCCAGTATGTATGTGAGAGCGAATCAGGATGAGCCATTGCGCAACGCCAGCCACGCCGGGGTCAAACAGGTCAACGACGCCGGAGCCCTAGCTCCGGTCGTCTTCTCCGGCCACCCAATATCTCAACCTGCAAAAATAAGCAAAATAAAAAGGAAAGAGGGACCCTACCCCCATAAATCGAGGGCTGCGAACACGATGGTGGTGTCTGTTTTCCTTGAATCGGCCTGGAGAACGCGTTTCGAATCAAACAGTTCCAAGAGCCCTAACAATGGTGGTTTGTGTTTTCTACGTCTAAGCTCACATGAGATGCATCATTCATGATCTAATGAATGTCCTGAATCCATGCAAATAACCAAAAGCAGTTAACAATACATGAAATAAGAAAATAGAAATCAAGAAAATACCAAATTGGTGAGAGCTAGATGGCTCGATCTGGGAGGATTTGGCTTCGTGTAAGGATCTTGAATGCAAAATATTTTCTCTTTCAAATTTTATCAAATCTTTCCAAAATTTGATTTTTCCTTCCTTGCATGAGCTAACGCGAATTTGGCATGTTTTGTGGGCTTCCTTGGTCCTCAAGCTTGATAAAAATCCAACCTAACTTAAATTATACCTTGTTTCCATATTTTATTTAATTTAAATTTGAATTAAATGCTTTTAAATTCAAAAATAAATCAAAAAAAATAGAAAGAGGTCGTGGCAAGGCATCAAGGGGTCACAAATAATATTATGATCAAGTTTGGATCATAAAATTATAGGCCCATTTGGAAAAAATTGGATTTTGTCAGATATTTTTCTTTGTGCAATTCTTCAAAAATGCCCAACTTGTTCAAGGTGTATCTTGCTCAATGTTTAACATTTTTGAGTGTTCTTGGACTTTTTAGAAAGCTATAGATTTCCTCTAAACAACCTCTTTTATTTCATCTCAATTGAAGTTTCCATGCTCAATAACACTTCTCTACAAAAAGTTGACTTTTTGTTGACTTTGAAAAGGACCTGTAATGGTTTGATCCATATCTTCAAAATGCAGCATTTTATGACCAAACTTGTGAGACATGAAGTTGTAGAGAATTGAATTCTATTCAAAATTAGAGGTGGTGGAATTTTTTTTGATAAAGTATGAGAAAGTTATGCTCAGTCAAAGTTCAGTTAACTTTTCCTCAAGAAACCCTAATTTGGAAAGTTTGACTTTTGATCAAATCTTGAGTTTTCTTGATGAATCATGATCAACCCTTGATCAAATGATGAATGTCACTTCAAAATATGGATGTTGACCAAAAATCATGAAGTTTGACTGTATGTTGACCACAATTGAGTTTTTGTCTAATATAGTTGATTTTCAACCATCTGAGCAATTGTCTGAGGAAACTTGACTTGTAAGGCTTGAAACTTGACATGGATATTCTTTGAAGCATATGAGGAGGCATAATGACCATTGGAGATGTTAGAAACCACCTTGACCTGAGAATTGCCAAAACCCTAGTTTGGGTTGATTACCTAGGAGAGGGTTTGTCTGATCAACCCTTGAGGAATCCTTGGGTATAGATGTATGGAATGTCTTGAGAAGTAGGAGGGAAAATTTTGGGGTATGACAGCTTCCCCTATTCAATCTTCTTGTACTGGAAGGGTTAGATTGGCATGCTTGCCTTTCGTGACCTGGAGGTAGAAGATGATTAAACACTCGAGTACACCTGAAAATTTGCACTCTCCGTTGATTGATGATGCGGGAATGGGCTTACAGATGCCATTTGGAGAAACTGGAGACTTCACTGGGGAATGAGTCGTACGTTAGACTCAAGAATGTCTCCTGAATAGGAGAATCTTCGGAGATGGGCTTAAGATGCCATCCGAAGAAACTGATGTCGGGAACGAAACGTACGCTAGGCTCTGTAGATATTCCTGGAAGCAGAAGGGAGCACGGAGATGGGCTTAAGATGCCGTCCGGAGAGAGTCGTACGTTAGACTTCGCGCTTGTCTTTGAATGAAGTTATTGGTTTGTATTGGTTTTTTAACCAAATATGCAGCATTCTGAAAGTGGAGAGATGTCGACAAATAGTCGGAGATGGGCTTAAGATGCCATCCAAGGCAACTGAGTCGTACGCCAGACTCTGTAGTTGCTATAGATAATAAGAGAGAGTCAGAATAAATCTTCGTCTTGATTACTCTGAGGGAATAATAGTTGGCAGAATGCGGATAACTTCCCTGTTGCGCTTCGGGTGTTGATCCAATGCTTGTTGTTGGAGGACAACCTGGGTGATCGTTCAGATAGTTTTCCCGTCTTGTTTCGGGTATTAATCTGGACCTGTCGTTTAGAAGTGATCTTCACCTGTTTGGGAAGAAAAAACAAAAGAAATTTTGATAGGATATAGTTAGTCCTATGCAGGTTATGATGCATGACAATGTGTATGAATGATATATGCACAAGTTATGACTTTTATGAATAATGTATGAATGATAGATGTTGTGGTATTTCAAAATATATCCATCTTGAAGAAGATGTGGACGCTCTGCTTGGGGATTTCTGGCTTCTGTTTGGAGCTGAAACGGATGAAAACCCTACTTTTGAAAGAGAAGAAAGAAATCCTTGATTTCTCCGATGCACTATCTGACCAAGTTTCGAGCCTAGACATCTATGCTGCTGAGGATGGTAGAGACCGAGAGGTACACTACTGAGGATCTTGTGCGTAGACCCTGCTAGGGAAAATTTAGGAGGCGCTCTACTGGGGATCTTGCGCGTAGATCTTGTTGGAGAGTATTTAATTGTCGCTGGGAGATGGGGCTAGAAGGATCTGGAGCCCGTTGAAACCTCTGGCTGGGGAATAAAAGATGTAGGTTTCCTCCGATGCACTATCTGACCAAGTTTCGAGTCTGGATATTGCTGCTTCCGAGGGAATGGTGATTGTTGAGAGATATTCTGCTGGGGATAAATACCTCTGTTGGAGATGAAATGTTACTGCTTGAAGACTGGTGTAATCAGGTTAAGTTGGGATCGCTGCTCAGGGACTAACGCGACGAAACTTGGAATGTTGGAACTAGTGGAGGAAAATGTGTACTTCGCTGGGGGAAGGTTTGCAGTGAGCGATGCCTCTGTGGGGATTGTGCTCTGCAGGGGAACGTTTTGGTGACTTTCGTCGTCATCTCAATTCCTAGAGCCTGTAGTAATTATCGTTGTTCGTTCGCTTTTCGCATGTTTGTAAATAGCTATTTATTGTCAGATGCATATAATCATTCAAAGCAAACGTTGGACTTTATGCAAACAACAATAGTGAAAATTGTAAAAAGAAAGAACTTGTATTAATTTGAAAGGTGGCGTATGGCCAAGTAGTTTGTATACAAGGAAAGTAAAAAGCTATGCAGAAACAATCTCGTTAAGTTCCAACTATGCTAGTACTCATATATTTCGACTATCTCATCTCCTTGCTGTTAGTAGAAAGTGAGTGGATTGATTTTCGCCATTCGAATCTTGAATGCTGATAGTAGTAGTCTGTAGATAGGTGATCTAGACGAGACATAGTTGTACGCTTAAATCCCTAACTTTTTCCTAGACCGCCCTTTCGGGTTTTCGGTCTACCAGGATACCTTTTTGCCCAAGCCGCCTTTGTGTTTTCGACTTGCCGGTGTACATGTTTTGTATATATCCTTAACTTTGCCCGAACCCTTTGGTTCGCCAGATGCCCTTATTTTTCCTAGGTCACCGACCTAGCGGGTCTCGCTTATGCGTAGTATTTTTTACTATGTCGCTCATTGTGTGGGAAGTCTTCGCCATCCATGGTGCTAAGTATCATAGTCACCGAAAATACTGCTTTGACTACAAACGGTCTCGAGGTGGGAGTCCATTTGCCCTCGGATCACCTTGTGGAAGAATGATGCGCTGACTACTAGATCACCGACTTGGTAGACTCGGTGCTTGACTTTCTTGTTAAATACCGATTATCCGCTCGATAGATCCGTCCATGGCAAATGGATGCAAGTCGTCAATCAAGTTGATCCGTCAAAGCGAAGTCTCGATCCAATCGCTCGCTTAACTCGCCCGAGGACTCGTTGAGGGTATCTCAACTCGATTGGTGACCGCTTCCATACCATATACGAGAGAGAAGGTTGCCCTTGTTGACGTTTCAGATCAGAAAAGCGATTACCATGGAGAGCAAATGACAACATCTCATGCCAATCTTTGTAAGTAACTGTCATCTTCTGTATGATCTTCTTGATATTCTTGTTGGCGGCTTCCACTGCGCCATTCATCTTCGGTCGATAAGGAGAAGAACTGCGTGCAGAGTTCGGTGATCATTTTGTTGTTGAGGTTAGAACCGTTATCTATGATAATTATTTCGGGAGTGCCATACCGACAGATAAGATTATGCTTGATGAATCGAGCCACGACATTCTTGGTAACAGATGCGAACGAGGCTGCTTCTACCCACTTGGTGAAATAGTCAATCGCCACAAGGATGAAACGATGTCCGTTAGAAGCAGTGGGCTTGATTTCTCCGATCATGTCAATGCCCCACATTGCAAAAGGCCAAGGAGCGGTCAGAACATTCAATGGTACTGGAGGTACGTGCACTTTGTCTGCATATATCTGACACTTGTGACAAGATCGAGCATAGCGGTGACAATCAGCTTCCATGGTGGACCAATAGTAACCTGTCCTCAGAATCTTCTTAGCCATCGTATGTCCACTAGAATGGGTACCAAATGTGCCTTCGTGTAATTCTTCCATGATTCATTCTGCAGTTTTCGATCTACATAGCGAGTAAGCAAGTCGGATTGCGCTTTGTATAAGATGTCGTTGCTGAGGAAGAATTTAGAAGCAAATCTTCTTAAGAACTTCTTATCGTTGACAGATGCCCCTGCAGGGTATTCCTGAGTCTCAAGATACCTTTTCACTTCGTAGAACCAAGGTTTCTATTCTGTATCAAGTTCACAACAATATGCTGGTTCGTCAAACCTTTCAATGATGATCTAGGAGCCTCGTTGTCCCATCTGACCTTGAACATAGATGACATAGTAGCTAATGCGTCTGCCAACTGATTCTCTTCTCGTGGAATATGATCGAAAGTGATCTCTTTGAAGTAGGGGATCAAACTCAGAACATGCTCTCGATATGGAATGAGATTTGGATGCTTTGTATCCTATTCGCCTTTAATCTGATTGATCACTAAAGCTGAATCTCCATACACTTGCAAGAATTTGATTCTTAAGTCAATAGCAGCTTTAATACCCATGATGCACGCATCGTATTCGGCCATGTTGTTAGTGCAACTGAAACATAATCTGGCGATGAAAGGCGTATGTCCGCATAGGGATGTAATGATGGCGCCAATGCCATTGCCAAGTGCGTTGAGGCTCCATCAAAGACCATGGTCCATCGATCCTTGTTCGTGTCCTTCGTCTGTCCTCGGTTTTTCACAATCAAGAATTAGTAAAACATCTTCGCTTGGAAACTCGAACGCATAGGTCGATAGTCATCTATAGCTTGATGAGCCAAATGATCGGCTACTACACGCCCTTTGATCGCTTTTGAGAAGTATACCGATGTCGATTCGTCAAGATCATTTTCCATCTTGCTATTCTTCCGAGAGAGCTGGTTTCTCAAATATGTATTTTATCGATCCATCTTGAGATCAATAAGGTAGTGTGATTCAACATATACCGCCTTAGTCATGAGCAGCCAAGCCAAAGCGTGAAGTTTTCTCGAGCTGTGAGTATCTTGTTTCACAATGGTAAAATTTTGCTAAGGTAGTATATTGCATACTCTTTTCGACTGCACTCGCCATGTTGCCCCAACACACACCCCATCGAGTTTTCTAACACCGCAAGTACATGATAAGAGGTCTTCCTTCGCGGCATCGGATAGGAGGATCTGTAGGTACTCCTTGATTTTGTCAAAAGCGGTATGGCAATTGCTCCATTCCACCACTTGATCTTTCTTCAGTAACTTGAAGATTGGCTCACAAGTAGCAGTTAGATGTGCAATGAATATGGCAATATAGTTCAATCGTTCTAAGAAACCTCTAACTTCCTTCTCAAGGGAGTCGGCATTTCTTGAATAGCTTTAACCTTGGCGGGTCAACTTCAATACCTTTACCATCGACAACAAATCCTAGGAGTTTACCGGATCTGACTCCAAAGGTGCACTTGTTAGGATTGAGTCTTAGTATGTACTTCTTCAGTCTATCAAACAGTTTCCGCAAATGATCGAGATGTTCTTCTTCTGTCAGTGATCGAGCTATCATGTCGTCGACGTAGACCTCTATCTCGTGATGAATCATGTCATGAAATAATGCCACCATAGCACGCTGATAAGTGGCGCCTGTTTTCAACCGAACGGCATGACCTTGTCGCAGAACGCACTCCACTGTAACGAAAGTAGTCTTCCATGTCTTCGGAGCCATTTTGATCTGATTGTAACCGGAGAAACCATCCATGAAGGAGAAAACCTTATGTTGAGCGGTGTTGTCGACCGTAACATCAATATGAGGAAGTGGAAATCGCCTTTAGGACTCGCTTTGTTCAAATCGTAATCCACACACATTCGTATTTGCCATCCTTCTTAGGCACGGGTACCACGCTTGCAACCCATTGCGGATAAGAAGTAAGAAACCGCGTTGAACTGTTTATAACTTCGCTTTGATTTTCTCTCGACATCTCGTGACGCATGAGACGAACCTTCGCTTCACCGAGAAAACCTTCTTTGTCGGAATCGATGTACTACAATATCGATGTCTTAAACCGCATGTCTTCGTAGGACCAAGCAAAACCTCTATATAATCTCGTAGCATCCGAATCAATCTCTTTGACACGCTCTCCGACCGCCTCCTATCTTGATCTCTTTTCGCCTTCATCGCCCAAATTCACAACCTCAATTGACTCTTCGTATGGTCAGATAACTCGCTCTTCTTGCAGTAGTCCGACAAGTTCTCGGCACTTCACAATCTTCCTCACCTTCGTATTCGGCTTGGTAGATCGGATTATCAAGTCATATTTAGCAATAGCATAGGTGTTATCAACGAGATTCGAGTGATTCCAGTGTATCACGTGTGTAAGAAACACATAGCTTTTGAAGGTGATAAAGTAAAAGAAAGAAACAACATTTAAATGCAAAAGTCCAACGATTTTATTGAATGAAAATATGCAAATGATGATAATAACCTCACAACGAGCCATGATGCCCCGGGCAAGGCACTAGGCTTTAAAGTTTATTGTTCAAAGCATAAAAAATGAAAAACATAACAGAAAACAAAAGAAATTACTCTTGTCTAAAGGAGACTGGTATGACGTCTTCAATCTTCCAGTTGCTGAGTCCGTTGTCGGGAGTTGGGAAAATCCACTTGCTGATGTCGAAGTCGCTGTCGTCGTCTTCTATAGCATGGACTCCATCTTTGCTGATGCAGAAAGGAAGTTGGCCGGCACGTTCGCGGTGTATCATCTTCTGACCTTTGATGGTGAAGCCTAAACCAGTCTTGTCAGATTTGAAAGGAAGATCGGGGAGCTGACCCCAAATAGTACTACCTCCTCCTTCAACTGTAGCTTGAGCATCCTTCAGCGAGGCCATCCTAGGCGGAACTTGTGTAACTTCAGAAGTAACAGGAGAGTCAACAGGCACGACTCTTGGAACTGTTTCGAAAGCTTGACAGGGAGTCTCGAAGAATTCACCTTCATCTCGAGGTATCGGAATGATCAGATGACCGACCATGTATTTCTTCACCATATATCAGAACAACCTTCCCTTCACCGGTACATCAACTTTCGATGTGGTAGAGGTGATCGCCCATGTATCCAAGGGCGCCAAAGTAGGCAAGAGTAAGCTAGACGGATGTCCATGACAAAGAAAGTGGAATCAAAAGTCCGGGAACCGACTTTAACAGTGTAATGAGCTTCCAAGCACTGCTCGCTTAGAACCATCAAAAGTCACAACTATGTCGCTGGGCTTCGTAACCAATCCTTCAACATCAAGTCGATCAAAAGCCTTGTAAGATATTCAGAGCAGAACCGGTATCTACCAAAACATGAGACAATGTAATGCCTTTGCATTCAACAGAGATGTGCAAGGCTTTGTTGTGTTTCTTTCCGGCAGGAGTCAAATCAGTATCAGAGAAGCCTAGACTGTTGTTGGCAGCCAGGCTAGCAATACAAACTTCAAATTGATCGGTAGTAGTGTCTTGCGGTACGTGAGCATTCTTTAGGAATTTTACCAACGCTTTAGCATGAGCCTCAGAGCACAAGAGCAGAGCAAGCATGGAGATCTTGGACGGAGTCTGTCCCAACTGTTCCACAACATTGTAGTCACTTTTCTTGATAATCTTCAGACTTTCCTCCATTTCTTGTTTGGAGGTATCTTCAGTAACTTCCTTTGGTACTTCTGTAGGAGCAGGATGAGTTACTGGCTCTTTCCCTCTAGCTTCGGGAACTGGTTCAGTAGTTGGAATGCGAGTTGGAGTCGCAGTGTCTTTTGGAGGAGAGATCTCTGGAGAAAACACTCTTTCGGTTCTGGTCACCTTACATGATCCAATGATGTTGTCAATGTCAGGAATGGTAGCTTCAACTGTAAGATCCTCAAGGGTCAGAGGGTCTTGCTTGACGCCATGATAGTAAGCCTCAGCTCCATAGTTCCAAGGTATAGCTTTATTAGAGGAATATGGAATTGGCCTGGGAGAAGTAATGATGAGAGGTGCCACTCTAGGCACAGGATTAGCAGAGTAAATATTTATTGTGTTTACATCAGCATTGTCTTCCGAGAAATCATCTCCCTATCCGGTCGCCTTAACATCTTCAATAGAAATTTTGTAGCTCTCAGGAACAGTATACTTCACCATGTAGTCAAACTTCCCACTTGGATGCCCCAAGGTATCCCATACTTCTGGTACAGTTTTGCTCACATCTTCGATCTTCAGATTCTTAGTCATGTCTTCACACAGATTCTCCACAGCTGATGGCTTCAGAAATAGCACTTCGCGGTTATCCATCATACACTAAATACGTCTTCTCAACCAAGCACATCCGTCAGGCGTAGATGGGCACCAACGACAATTCTCTGGGCATCCTGGATTGACACCGGCTTGCAGCAAATTCTTTTTAACAGTCATCAGAGGAATAGTCAAGTCATCTATATTGAAAACATAAGAGTTCTTGTCAATAGCATTGGAACTTTTGCCATGGTTAGGCATAGGTGCATTGATCACATTCGGAGTCTCAATGAGAGGATCAAACTCAATCTCTTTAGCTTCAATCATGTCTTGAATTTTGTTCTTCAGAGCCCAACAATCATCAGTTTTATGTCCAGGGCTGTTGGAGTGGTAAGCACACTTAGCATTAGGATTGTATCTTGGAGAGGAAGTGTTGATGTTTTGAGGAGGATCCCTCAAGGTAATCAGCTCTGCTTTCAACATGTGTTGCAAGGCTTGCGACAACGGCATGTTGATCTTCGTAAACTGTGTTTGTGGCGCGACTTTTCTGACCATACACAACATTAGCTTCTTTCTTACCACCAAAGGATCTCTTCGCAGCATTTGACGACGACTCTACATGAATCTTTTCACTCTTGATACCAGCTTCAATACGTTCTCCTATTAGTATCAGCTCGGTGAATCCGGATGAAGAATTTCCAATCAGATGATTGAAGAATGGACTTGTCAGTGTTCCCATAAACATATCAACCAACTCCCTATTGGACAAGGGTGGTTGAACTCCGCTAGATCTCTCCATTTCGAGCATACTTTGAACTTCTCATCACGACCCATAGACATACTTTGTAGTTGCATGCGTGGTGCCAATTCGGCATTGTACTCATATTGTTTGTAGAAAGCATCTTCTAAGTCACCTGTACAAATGTGGTTACTTAGTCGATAATACCACTCCAATTGAGTTCCGGCCAAACTCTCTTGGAAATAATGAATCCACAACTTTCTGTCATCATTGTGGGGGTTGATCTTCTAGACATAGGACTTCAAATGCAGCTTTAGGCAAGAAATGCCATCATACTTGGCAAAAGTAGGAACCTTGAATTTGGGAGGAATCATCACACCAGGAACAAGACTCAGATCATCAAAATTCAGCCCTGACATCTTCAAATTTTCCACAGCATTCAGACGGTCTTCAAGTTGTTTGTATTTGTCATCCTCATAAGAGTACTGATCATTCTCATAATCTTCTTCCTTATTCTCAGGCTCACGTTGGTCTTCTTCGTTGCCCTTGACACTTCCCTCAGTTTTGACACTTCCTTCTGAGAACTCTATCCGGCTGACCACCTTAGGACCACCTTTGTGACGTCTTCCCATGTTGAGAACACCAATGACCTTCTTCTTTTTGTTGATGAGCTTCTTCAGGTCTTCTTGGCCTTGGACCAAGCTAGTGAACATCTCCTGGAACTGAGCATTCTGAGCCTGAAGATCTTTGACAGTCTGTTCAAGAGCCATTTCTGCTAAAATAAATAGCGAGGAAATGAGAAAACCAATCTTCAATGTACCTGTTATGAAATGTTATGCTACGATATGCGGATGTTTATGCAAATGCAATGCAATGTTTTCAAGGACCTTAGGAATTTAAATTTGTTAAACAAACATGATCAAACATTTATTAGTTCTATTTTTATTCTCTAATTTTTTTAGTACAAAATATAGTTCGGAAAAATAAAAGAATAACAATCCTAAAGCTCTAAGTCTCCCATGGGCGCTTCCTCTTGGTGCCGAGGTAGGCGTTGATGTTCCGCTCCTCGTGAAGTAGCTTTGTCAACTCTAGTACCTTCTTCTCACTTGCATAGCACTGAGCTTCGAACGTATCCCTTTCTTCTTTAAGATGAATCCAGGATCTCTTCAAGTCTTCAAAATCAGTAGGCATGTCAGGATGGAGAACAGTATAGGATACGTCACCTATAGCAACAGGTTCCATAATTACTGGTAACACGGGTGTAAATGGCATCATGAGATTTTGAGCTCGAGCTCGCACCCATTTGAGGTAAGGTTCCCAAGGGACGGAGTTTTGGTGCCCCAAAGTCTTGGTATCAGTCTTCTTTACCATGCCCCAAGCGTGTATGAACCTTCGCTTGCACTCGAGATCGTGGTTGTAGTCGAACACAACATCTTGGAGAAGCATATCATGTGGACCATCTCTTCGAGCAACCAAACCGACGTAGAGCTAGAGAAGGGTTGTAAGTAATACCTCCCTTATGCCAAGGAGTGGTACATTAGGAATTCTCCACAACGCCAATGAATGTGAAGTCCTTTTGAGAGAAAAGACACCAACGAATATCCGAATGAGAGAGTGACATTAGTCTTTGAGACCACTTCAATCTTTGCTCGTTCTTCAAAACTGATGGAGGAAGGTGCGAAATAAACCACCTGGAAAGTAACGGTATACAACACATGAGAGTTCCTTGTCTTTTAGTAGTACGAGTGTGGAGAGAATGTAGGATGTCTCCAAGTAAAGTAGGCACAGATTCAGTAAGGAATATCTTGATGATGCTCACATCTATGAATTGATCCGAGTTAGTAATAGAACCAAACCATAGATTAACAAGGCCACAATATCTTCGAATGCTTGGAAACTCATTGCTTTGAGGAATTCTCGGGCTTTCTTTATTAGGAACTTGGCAAGTGGACCCTTAACTCCGCTTCTTGTTTCCCAATTGGCTTCAATGTCTGAGCGCTTTAGATGTAATGCTGATGCAATGTCTTCGTACCTAGGAACCTTTTCTAGACCGGTGAATGGCATTTGATCAAGAATAGGTATCCCAAGTAGCTTAGAGAACTCTTCCAAGGTAGGAACCAACTGATAATATGGGAATGTAAAGCAATGGTGTTTCAAATCGAAGAACTGGAATAGGACGTGCATCATATCTTCTTCAAAATGGAGATAACCAAGTCAAGTAGATAACCATGTCTTTTGATGAACTGGGCATGATCGGGAATTTCTGAAACCAATTCTTTGAGTTGGTTCATCCTGTCCTATAATAGTAACCGGGTTCTAGGAATCTCATATCATTGATCTTTCTCATAGGCGTTTATTTCAATACGACTACCAAGTGGTCGACCGAAAATATCCCAAAAGTCTGATCTTAATGAGCGTAGCATCGAGTATCAGCCAACCTTAGTCTGCACCAAAGTCGGCCATCTCACTACCTTCTAATGGCCAAAATGGGTCAATTAAGGTTCTAAAAGTTGAGTTAGTGCTGATGACACCACGCAGAAGCCAAATACTATCCTCAACTTGGAAATGAAGAGTATCAGGACATCCAAAGTGTCACACTAACGTAGCCATCATGTTGACCGTTTCGGTATACGCCTAACGGTCGCGACGATCTATTGCTACTTACCTAAGGAAACCTGGATCCGGGTGTAGGATCCCCCACAAATATAATACCCAAGCAACCCTTAAGATAAAGCAAGAAAGTCAATCAGAAAACAGTAAAAATGATCTAAAACTCCCTAAGGTATTCTCTCTTTAGGGTGTCTCCCCAACAGAGTCGCCAGTTCTGTAATACGGTGAACTGACTTTGAGAATTTGTGTTTTGCTTTTTATCGCAAATGTGCGGATAGCAAGAGTCGCCACCGACTTTTCTTTTATCCAATTAAGGGAAGGTGAAAAGAATAGGAAAAGACCTTCGTTAGATTCTGAGTTAGGGAGAAGATTATGAAAAGGGAAGGTATTAGCACCCTTTTCCATCCGTAGTTATCTACGGGCTCTTAGTTGCTTCTAGCTCATTTTTAAAAGTGCTTTCTGTGTGTTTGACAAAAATGTTTTGAAAAGGCATTTCGCTTTGACTTTGTAATGATTCATGTAGGAATGTATACAAAGTGTTTGGAAATGTTTTGTTTTGAAAAGAGTTTGAACTTTGACAAAAGCGTGTGGTGTGAAAAGTATTTTGTTTGAGCAAGCAACTTAAAAGTCTTATTACCTACTCAGAATGGTCGTTTTCATGTTATTTTACGTTCCTTTAGAATAACGCTATCCATACCATTAGTTGGTAGGTAACCCTATTCGTTGGATGTAAGAGGGACATTCGAAGGGACATCGGATGGTCATAGAAGGCAACTTGTAGGAAGTATCCTAGCACATTCAAGGGACGATCATCACTTTGAGGCAACAATCGAGGGACGAGATCATGTATTCGTAGGCGACATCGTGGGTCTAATAACCTTTGTATCGAAGGGACTATGATGATATATTTGTAGGCAACGATGCTAGGATACCTCTACGTTCGAGGGACTTGACCATTTATTCGAAAGGCAACGAGAGAGAATTACCCTAAGGGGTGCATGTGTGAAAAGAGTGTGTTGAATTCAGATATATTATCTTGGAATTAGAAGTGGTCTATGTTGTTTTTATCTTGCCATACACGCCTAGTTACTAACAGTTTATAGGGTGCGGAAAATAAAGTCCTACGCTATTACATGGCTTTGGGGCAGTTACATAATAGGAGTGCGGAAAGTAAAAGTCCTAATTAAACTATTACATCCCATAGGCAGTTACATGATATTGAAAAGAAAAGCGATAAAAATAGTCCAAACGTTACAACCTCGTGAATGATACATAATCTAAAATGTAAGAAAGTTCGCATAAGAGAAAATGTTAGTAAAAATAAGATTTTTGAATGAGGAAAAAGATTTAAGGTTAGTCATGTTGTTTAGATAACATAGAAATTTTTTGGGAATTTTCTGGATCGATTTTGATAATTAAAAGCAATTAAAAGTCAATTTAATGGTTAATTAGCAATTAATTAAAATATGCAGGCAAAAATATTAATTTTAATGTCAAAAATTAAATAAACATTTTTCTGATTAAAATGCAAAAGGAAAATATTTTTGGTGATTTTTAAATGCATGAGAAAATTGTTTAAAGATAAATTAAATTGAATGAAAAATATTAAGAAAAATAAGAAAATAGAAAAGGTTAGTTTGCAAAACTGTTAAAAAAGAAAATGCCATGCCAGGAATCGAACTCCTGCCCTCTGGAGAAATCAACCAACACGTTGCCATCTGAGCCAAGGTGTCTTGGTGTTTGTAATCTGCAATCAATGGTTTATAAGTGTAAACGTGTCATAGTTATAGTTTCAAACACAGTCAAACGCGTGGGTCCCAGTATGTATGTGAGAGCGAATCAGGATGAGCCATTGCGCCACGCCAACCACGCCGGGGTCAGACAGGTCAACGACGCCGGAGCCCTAGCTCCGGTCGGTCGTCTTCTCCGGCCACCCAAAATCTCAACCTGCAAAAATAAGCAAAATAAAAAGGAAAGAGGGACCCTACCCCCCTAAATCGAGGGCTGCGAACACGATGGTGGTGTCCGTTTGCCTTGAATCGGCCTGGAGAACGCGTTTCGAATCAAACAGTTCCAAGAGCCCTAACAATGGTGGTTTGTGTTTTCTACGTCTAAGCTCACATGAGATGCATCATTCATGATCTAATGAATGTCCTGAATCCATGCAAATAACCAAAAGCAGTTAACAATACATGAAATAAGAAAATAGAAATCAAGAAAATACCAAATTGGTGAGAGCTAGATGGCTCGATCTGGGAGGATTTGGCTTCGTGTAAGGATCTTGAATGCAAAATATTTTCTCTTTCAAATTTTATCAAATCTTTCCAAAATTTGATTTTTCCTTCCTTGCATGAGCTAACGCGAATTTGGCATGTTTTGTGGGCTTCCTTGGTCCTCAAGCTTGATAAAAATCCAACCTAACTTAAATTATACCTTGTTTCCATATTTTATTTAATTTAAATTTGAATTAAATGCTTTTAAATTCAAAAATAAATCAAAAAAAATAGAAAGAGGTCGTGGCAAGGCATCAAGGGGTCACAAATAATATTATGATCAAGTTTGGATCATAAAATTATAGGCCCATTTGGAAAAAATTGGATTTTGTCAGATATTTTTCTTTGTGCAATTCTTCAAAAATGCCCAATTGTTCAAGGTGTATCTTGCTCAATTTTTAACATTTTTTAGTGTTCTTGGACTTTTTCGAAATCTATATATGTCCTATAAACAACCTCTTTGGTTTCATCTCAATTGGAGTTTCCATGCTCAATAACACTTCTCTACATAAAGTTGACTTTTTGTTGACTTTGAAAAGGACCTGTAATGTTTTGATCCATATCTTCAAAATGAAGCATTTTCTGACCAAACTTGTGAGACATGAAGTTGTAGAGAATTGAATTCTCTTCAAAATGAGAGGTGGTGCAAAAATTTCTGATAAAGTATGAGGAAGTTATGCTCAGTCAAAGTTCAGTTGACTTTTCCTCAAGAAACCCTAATTTGGAAAGTTTGACTTTTGATCAAATCTTGAGTTTTCTTGATGAATCATGATCAACCCTTGATCAAATGATGAATGTCACTTCAAAATATGGATGTTGACCAAAAATCATGAAGTTTGACTGTATGTTGACCACATTTGACTTTTTGTCCAATACAGCTGATTTCAACCATCTGAGCAATTGTCTGAGGAAACTTGACTTGTAAGGCTTGAAACTTGACATGGAGATTCTTTGAAGCATATGTGGAGGCATGATGACCAGTGGAGATGTTAGAAACCACCTTGACTTGAGAATTGCCAAAACCCTAGTTTGGGTTGATTACCTAGGAGAGGGTTTGTCTGATCAACCCTTGAGGAACTCGTATGATGTATGGAATATCTTGAGAAGTAGGATGGAAAATTTTGGGGTATGACACCTAAGATACCACCGTGCTTGAAGATTGATAACGAGAAATCGTATCATGTATTTGCTATGAAATTAACCCGTTTTTATATCGCACTGATCCATTGAACTCCCGAATATTCCGAGTTTTCATGTCTTTGCGTACCACATATCTCAGGTCAAATTAGCAGAGAACATCAAATGAACAAAGTTAACAAGAAAGATCAGAAGGAAAAGAATCAATCTGTCAAAAACTGCATATTTTGCTGATGTTACGGTCGTCACACCCCTACCACGATCGTAAGGCTTTGCAAAGATAGCTTACGCCTGTCATCAACCTGCCACGACCGCCACGCTGCTAATTCATGAAGTATGCCCATAACACCTCTGCCACGACCGTAACACGCGTAACTTCAAGTTATGCAGAACGTGGAGACGTGGGCAAGCAAAGGAAAAGTCTTCATAGACTCCTAGATTCTCTCAGCCACGATTCAACCCACTCTCCTATTTTTCCTCAACAGTTCAAATGAAACCCACGATGGACTTTCAACTGTTTATGCTACTCTTCTCTATAAATAGCGACGATTCCAAAGAAGAAGACATGTAGCATTTTTCGCCTTTGCTCATGGAAGCTCTGCCAAATTCAAATCCAGTTTTCCAATTTTCTAGTTTAATTGCTGCATTCTTATTCCTTTGTTTCTTTACTGCCCGATGATAATTTCCAACATTAGGAAATTGTTATTTTAGTTAGGATTTATTAAGCCACAGAACTTGTTTACTTTCCTGATTCCGAAGGTCCGAGTTTCCGATTTGTGGAAGAAGGACGTAGGAGTATTGCTTTATTTCAGGTTTTTATTACATTTAATTTTAGGAACAATTTAATTATTTATTATACATTTGTCATTAATTATTCATAATGTTTGCTTTACTATTCTTTAATTATGTTTTCTGTGAGTTTGATTTAGTGACTATGGCTAGCTAGATTTCTTGTGTCGGTATGTAATAGTAATGACAGTAGGCCTTTAATCAATCCTAAGCTAAAACCTTAATCAACTTAAATTTTGGTTATAACTTTTTGTAATTAAGAATAAAACCTTTTTGTTACGAAAGTAAGAAAAGTAGAATAGGTTAGGATCGAGACCACGAAAGTGTGAGGTTTTAACCGGATAGCTAAAGTTAGGCATTCGATTTAAATACAGCGAGAGCGCTTTAAAACAAATTAGATTTAATTAAGTTTTCAAAGAGTATTTTATAAACACTTATGGGCTACTGAGAGCAGGCATAGGGCTTTAGGAGTATAATCCGAGATAAGACCACGAAAGTGTGAGTTGAGGGTTTTTAAACTGATTATTTCTACAGAACAATTAAGTTAACCATCTTTATACGCTTAGGTTCGATTAGATCCTCTTAGGTCCACTCTATTGCATACCGACCGCTTTATTATCATTCCTTTAAATCAATTAGTTTTACTTTCCCTTACCTCCCAAAATCCAAACGTGACATTATCCGCCTTAGCTAAATTAGCATACTTTCCTAGCACTAGAGTGATTACGAAGTCCCTATGGGTTCGACATCTTTTTATTACTACCGCGATAGACTGTGCACTTGCAGTTAAGATACCGTTAGACACATTAGGTCAATCGCACATCAAGTTTTTGACGCCGTTGCCGGGGACTTTGATCTAGTCACTAGTGTACTCATAAAGTAGCACTGTCTAGACTAAGGCAAATTTTTATTTTTCCCTTTGTTGTATGCCAAATACTCGCTCCCGAAGAGAGCCTTTGCATTTCCAAATAAACGATATCGAGCGTTATCTTAGAATAAGAAGACGAATTCAAGAGTACCGTGAACTCAACAATCTTCCTCCGACTAAACTCCCTGATATTCTTGAGTTAATTGACGATCTGAAGAAGATGGCTGATCCACCACCTCCACCTTGTCCTCTTAAGGATTACGCAGTTCCTTCTCAAGCGGAGCCTCACAACAGTATTGCTGCTCCTGCTATCGCTCGAAATGATTTCGAGTTAAACCTTCGCTTTTTCGCCGCTCGTAGAACCAATTTTCCGATCTCCCATCGACGACCCAACCGCATCTATCGTTGTTCAGGCAAGACGCAGACAATGTAAAAGCGAATGGTGTAAACCCCGAGGCGATACGATTGCACCTATTTCCTTTTTCTTTAAGAGAGAGAGCTCGCGCATGGCTCCAATCTCTTCCTTCAAACTCAATCACCACATGGGATGAGTTGAAGAAGGTCTTCTTGGCTAGATATTTCCCACCAAGCAAAACTGCTATGCCCGAGCTAACATCAATGGTTTCGCATAAAAGATAACAAATCTCTATTCGAAGCTTGGGAACGCTATAAGGATATGCTTAGACTCTTTCCTCATCATGGTTTAGAAGAATGTTTGGTCATTCACACGTTTTATAACGGTCTCTTGTACAACACAAGATTGACTATAGACGCTGCTGCTGGTGGCGCACTGATGGATAAACCATATGCCGATGGAAACCAACTTATCGAAAGCATAGCTCAAAACCATTATCAATGGGGAAGCGAAAGAGCTAATGTAGAAAAATATCAAATAAAAGGTGGCATGGTAGAAGTGAATAGCCTGGATCAAGTCAACGCTAAAGTGGAAGCTCTCACCCAAAAGCTAGAGAATCTTACCACCGCTCCCGCAGCTACCGTAGATGTAGTAGCCCAAACTTGCGACTTATGTGGTCTTCAATCACATGTTGCTCCAGAATGCCCACTTTTAATCGGAGTTCCAAATTAACAAGCAAACTACGATGTGAAAACCCTTAAAGCAATACATATAACCCTGGTTGGAAGAATCATCCAAATTTCTCGTACAAAAGCAACAACGCGTTGTACGCACCTGGACAAGCTCCTGCCACACCACCTGGTTATCCGAAAGCTATCCCAAATCATCCTAATAATGGACCTAATACATCCAACATTCCTAGGAAATCTAATCTCGAAATCATGATAGAACACTTCATTGCTTCTCAATCTCAGACTAATAAGGATGTTCTAAATCAGAATTTACATACCAATGAGCAAATTAAGCAATTATCTAGTAAGGTCGACGCTTTAGCTACCCATAACAAGATGCTTGAAACTCAAATTTCACAAGTAGCCCAACAACAAGCACCTACTACTGCCCCAGCTGGAATTTTTCCAGGTCAACCACAACCTAACCCAAAAGTACACGCTAATGCTGTGATACTAAGAAGTGGAAAAGAACTTGACGGACCTGTTGATCCGAGACTAGAAAACCCAGCAATGTACCAAAAGCAGAACAAGCCAAGTGAAAATGAGAGTGAACCAAAAGAAAAGGAAAACGAGAACCAAGAGGCAGTGGAAAAAGAGAAACCTTATGTGCCTCCACCACCCTATAAACCACCGATTTCGTACCCTCAAAGATTAACCAATTCCAAAACGATGGGCGCTCAAGAATTGCTGAACTTCTCAAACAATCTAATATCACAATACCGTTTACAGAAGCTATCACCCAAATACCCTCGTACGCTAAATTTCTTAAGGAAATCCTATCTAACAAGAAAAAGATAAAAGATAACGGAACAGTTACACTTACCGCTGAGTGTAGCGCTATTATTCAAAATAACATGCCTCCTAAGTTAAAAGATCTAGGTAGTTTCTCTATACCTTGTAACATTGGAAAGTTCGTCATAGACAAAGCTCTGTGCGACTTAGGAGCAAGTATAAGTGTCATGCCCTTATCTATTTGCAAAAAGCTGGAGATGGGAGAACTTAGACCCACGAAAATGTCCGTTCAATTAGCTGACCGATCAGTTAAATACCCTGTAGGTATACTGGAAAACGTTTCAGTTAGAATAGGTCAATTCTATATCCCGACCGATTTCATAATCATGGACATTACCGAAGATTCAGTTACCCCTATCATATTAGGAAGACCCTTCCTAGCCACACTGAGCTATAATTGACGTAAAGAAGGGCGTACTAACATTCAAGTTCGAGAGGAAAATTGAATTCATCCTTACTCAATTTACAAGCACCACCATGAATGACACATGTTATCTAATCGACGCTATGACGAGCGTAAGAGAGATGGAAGTCGAACAAACCACATACTCAAATAATGAAAATCCAAACCCTCCGATATTCAAAGACGATAATTGGCGGAATCATATCAAGATGATAGTCTGCGAAAGTCCGCACTCACATCTCGATCATATGCCATGTCCAAGAAACCCGGTTTAGAATTAAAAATTTACCTAGCAACCTAAGATACGAATTCCTAGATACCGAACGCATTCGGACCGTTATAGTCAATTCCATTTAGGAACCGAAACTCATAAGCTTTTAGACGCCCTAAGGAAGTACCCCGCCACATTAGGTTATAACATATCCGATTTAAAAGGAATATGTCCTTCAATTTGTATGCACAGACATGCTAGAAGAAGATTGCAAAACCTCTCGAGAACCTCAAAGAAGAACTAATCCAATCCTTAGCACTATAGTCAGAGATGAAATTAAAAAGCTAATGGAAGCTGGAATCATATACCCAATCTCTGACAGTAAATGGGTTAGCCCAGTACATGTCGTACCAAAGAAAGGAGGTGTCATCACAGAAGAATGCAAAGGCTAATCGATAACACAAAGAGTGGTTAATGGACATAGAGTGTGCATTGATTACAGAAAACTAAACAAAGCTACTCGAAAAGATCATTTTCCTTTACCCTTCATAGATCAAATGTTAGAACGATTAGCCAAACACTCATATTTCTGCTATCTAGATGGTTATTCAGGATTTTTCCAAATTCCAATTCACCCTGATGATCAAGAGAAGACTACATTCACGTGTCCCTATGGAACATTTGCGTACATACGAATGCCTTTCGGATTGTGCAATGCCCCAACGACCTTCAACGATGTATGGTGTCGATCTTCGTAGATTTAATCGATAACATCATGGAAGTGTTTATGGACGACTTCCGCGCAAAGTTTTGAAGGATCATTATCTAATCTAGAAAATGTTTTAGAAAGATGTGAAAGTGAACCTCGTGCTTAATTGGGAAAAATGGTCGAGAAGGAATCGTATAGACACGCCATTTCCAATAATGGAATCGAAGTCGATAAAGCTAAGATAGAAGTGATTAAAGAACTCCAACCAACTAAGACCGTTCGAGAAATACGAAGTTTTTTAGGACACGCCAGTTTCTACCGACGATTTATCAAAGATTTCTCGAAAATTACGAAACCACTTACCGGTCTATTAATGAAGGATGCCGAGTTCATATTTGAAATTCCGGTATGTCATGCACTGTGATGTCTAATGGAATATTAAGACATCCGATCCGACATTGCGTCGAATGTAGAATGGGTCAGACTTTTAAATTTCGCCTACAATGCATAATGAACTATCATACCGTAACCTCAGAACACCATTGATAAGTGCAGTTCTCGATTTAATGAAGTTCGTAACGCTAAGGTTAATTATACAAACCGATGTCATGATGAATGCTATGACATCAAACAAATAACCAATGCGTAAAGTAACAACACGTAATTGTTCACCCGCTCGGTTCAACCAACCTACATCCTGAGGCTTCCAAGCCGTGGATAAAGTTCACTATTAGCAGTATCAATTCAAAGACTCTACAGCCAACACCCCCGTTGATAGCCTTCTCACTTAATCACTACCCAATGACACTTTTACCTAAGTCCTACTTAGATATGAGAACCCTCTCACTCCCCTTCAATCACACCCCGTGTGATTACTTTCTACGCTCATAAACTGCTCGTAAGATACACTTCCATTACACAACTTGATCATGCTTAAAAGCTTTAATCAAGTACAATTCATACATCCTCTTGCCTACGGGCTTTAAGGAGTATGGTGACCATCCCACAGCCCGGGAGGTTCACAACAAACTAGCCCTAATGATTACATCTTTACAATACACGGCTTGCTTACAATTAGGTTACAATACTTTTATTTATAACCCTTTTTACCCAACTGGATTTGGGCCTTCATGTGACAGCAAAGCAGCTTCAACAACTCAGATAAAATAAGCGGAAAACTTCTGCTACAAGTTAGGTCTTCAATCGAGCTTTTCTCCTTATCCTTAGCTTCTGATTGAATCTTCTAGGGCTCCACATATGCCTTCAATTTTCGCTACTTGTTATGTATTCTATTTGCCAGAATATTCTGCATAACTTTAGGAACAGAATCGCACTGCACTTGACAGCTCAAGAGCTTGATGTCCGATATGATGTTATGACATCTCTTGTGACATGTTGTTCCGTATGTTGAATTAAATCAACACAACATGTTTAGGCATTTACAATAGGATTTTCAGTCGTTCCTATTGTACATTACATTACATTATTGTTGTTTATTATTTGTTTTACAAGAAACGAGCCAATCCTAAATAAGGGCACTTACAATCTTCCCTTTGGCAAATTTTTGGCTAAAACAAATAAACATCACAATTGTGAGATTACAACAATAATTAAAAAACAAGTTTAGTGTTCATGATACCATTGTAGGATGTCTTGACATTGATCTTGACATCTTGGTTGTAACCAACACTAAACATCCAGACCTCACGAACCATTTCTTGTCACGGAGGTGGAGAAAGAGGTCCATGGGAGATAAACTATCCTTTCGTGGGCATCCGAGAACCCTTAAGGAGTGACCGTAATATTCCCTTGTAACTCGTAACACGTGTCACAATCAGTTCCTAACTCGATCACAAGTCACAAAAATTCACAAGATTTGAATTTTCTCTGAATTTGTGACACATAATTGTGATCATAACTTTGTGTAGTCGATAAGGACAATGACAACAAGAAGAAGACTCTTTTGACCAAAAAATTCACCCTTCCAAGAATACTGTGATTGCACCCATGATGGAGAAGAAGAATGTGACGGAAATATGGGTTCAAGAAAGCATTAAAGATCCATAGTATATAAACCCCATGATATCCTGTGTTGAGTTTCATATTAAAACATGCACAAATTTTCTAAGGCAATTACGAACAAATTTAGCCTTTGACCGGCTTTAAGGTCAAGATTTATTCCTTATGGGAAATGTAATGCCAAATATAGCTCCTCAGATATCCACACCACGTGGTTAAGTCATTTTCCACGTATTCTTCTTGATTCTCTCAAGGGTGCAATGTTCTGAATGTCATGACATTCAGATAGACATTACCTTACAGTCTTCAACAACAGTCTTCATTTTCTTCTCACATCCAGACAAAGAGAAGGACAGCTAGTAGCAAGAGACTAGTATCAATAAGCATGGTCATCAATCATGCTTTCTTGAGTGTTGCTGAGAACCAACACAATTACTTTCTTCCTTTTTCCAGACAGCAAAAGAAGGAAGGAAGGAATAAACCAGAAGACTCCAAACTGCTTCACAAGACAACACAGATTAGCTCAAATACACAAGATTTAGATGCCACTTCTATTTCTTGTAGTAAAAGAAACCCCTTGAACATATGCTGAATATATCAGATTCCTTAATCTGATTTACTTCTTCTGATCTTCCATTCACTAGTAGTTGCTAGTACTAGTGAAGTCTTTACCATAATAGCATTTCTGATTTGCCGCACTGTTGCTATTAATAAGATCTCAATCTACAAATTGCTCCAAAAGAATCAAAGCCAACGATGATTCTTTCAAAGATCTCGAGATTTTCTTCTTAAACTCGCATGATAGCAAGAGCAATTTCTGATGTTGAGACATTCTCCAAGACTTCACTTAGAAGTTCACAATGTCATATTATCAGAACACATAAACATCAGCATATCCATGTCCTCTTCTGACTTCTGATCTTCAGATTAAGTCCAACAATTTTCTTCTGACATATACAAAGTCTCCTTCAAAGGTATATTGTCATTATGGAAAGTACAACACATATTGACCTCCTTTGTTATGGACAATCAAAACCATTGTGGAAAACAATTAACCACTATCTCGAGGTGATAACTCCAATCACCTTGAATGGTTTTAAGATAACAAAGACATCTAAGAAAATATGTCTTTGTATTTCCACAAATTTTGACATGACTGGATGGTCAGAAGTCATGTAACCATAGTCCAAACCAACCTCCAACCTTCTTAGTGTGCTTACAAGCTTTACTAAGATTCGACTCTCTAATGCATCCGTATGATTATCCCTTAATCAAACGCTGATCATATCATCCTTCTCATTACATTTACTAGTAGTCACGATACTAGTAAATACTTCAAACCAAAAAGGTAGTTATGCATTGTTGAGCATACTACTTTTAAAACACAAGTAGAATCTTCTTATTCTAAACCAAAGATAGAACCGCCACTTCGAATGAGGCGCTTGAATATTAAGATTCATAGTCCCAAGTCTCGCCACGACTCTAACAATAATGATGTTATAACATCATTCGGGACATCGTAACTATCTCGCTTGGGTTCAAGTTGACAACCTGGGATTTATTTTCATCCATGCTCTTTATATTCCTCATATGAAAGACATGATCTTCATCTTCAGAATAAACTCACTGTATACCCTAGAGAGAAATAAACTCTACCATGCTGCTCAAAAATGTGTCCAGATTCAAATTGCATGATATCATACAAACACTTAGTCTCCCATCAAAGTGTTTGTGTATATCTTTATGTAAGATCCTAATAAATACTTAGTCTCCGTCAAAGTATTCATTAATGGTTAGATTATGCCACCTTCTCAAGGTAGGATAATTGATAATCTTCTGCTCCATACTTGAAGAATCACCGATCCTTACAAACTTCCTTTGCTGAAGAAATAACTTATTTGAGATGATGTTGCAACATCGACCGACATTGATCTCAAACACATGACCCTCGGCTTGTACTATGGTTTTGGATGAATGTCCATAGTAATTCAAGCACACTTTCTTGTAGGAATACAAGAGTACACCAAAAGTCGATCACCCTTCATGATCGATCCACAACACCCATAAATACATGCAAAGAACTAGCATGTAACATTTTCACCTTGTCTCGCTTCGCTACCCTTGATAAGATGGCTGGTTATTCTTGACATACCCCGTAGACAAGTGATACCAATCGTTCTATTATGTGAGGACACCACATAATTGAACTCAAGTAGGAAGAGGAACTTCTCATGAAAGAGTCAGGAACCATGATCTTTGATAATAACTCCTCCTTGCTTCACACCTAACAAGATCATCCTAGGTGAAATGGATGACTTTTCAAGGTGCACACCAACTATTGGACATTGGTTGAAACAATTCCAATGCCAAAACATTCCATGGATGATTTTTCATCGTAAGTGTGTTCCATGCTCATATAGACTTGACAAGAGATACAAAGCCTATATTCCTTTGATGAGAGTCATCACTAGACAAATTGAGATAACAGATTCTCAATACCGTAATGTCAAGACATTTTGTATGACATGTCTTCAAAGGTCTTCGTGTCAAGGACTCCCCGAATATCACCGCATCCTTTCGTAGAATCATGGAATTCTCCAATAAATGTCATAGCTTATGAGATTGGTAGCCAATCATCCGTTGTACTCCTATACTTTGAGACCACAAAGATCATGAGAAATAAACTCAAGCATCTTATAAACCGTAGTGATTGATCACCCGCAGCCTCCGAATGTAATGTTATCCATCATCCTCTTTATGGACACATTGTCGAGCTCTTCACTTCGCACATAGTAAGCACTCTTTATTTGAATTTGCCACAGTTCCGATTAAGAACTTAGTTTGCTACACAAGTTTCGACACACACTGTCACTTGTACTAGAAGAAACAGACATGAGAATGTCCAATTTGACTAGATTTCATCTGCTCTTCTCAAAATCGTGTCTTCAATAGTTGTGATGTTGTACATCCTTTTCATCACATACTTTAAACTCTTGATTCTCGATTTCCACATATTTATCACATAAATATTCAGCTCCCATCCGTTATTCAGCTAGAATTATCTACTCACACTTAGATGATCCCGACCGATCACTTCTTCACACTTACCAAGCATATTTACTGGTCAAGACACAAAGATGATGTTCCAACATTAGATACGACATCATCCATCACTTGGGAAGGCATGGAAATCACAACTTTATGAGTTCTTTAAATACATTGAGCTCGCCTACTATACTCCCTTAAGCCTTGGTCGAAATAAACCGATCGAGTAGATAACCCGCTGATCGTGTCCTGATCAACTAATACAAAGCGTATGTCTCCTCTTCCGATCGTGAGTAGGTCCCAAACATATGTACTCACACTACATGTGTTTAGCACCCGTAACATCTCTGCTCTTCAAATGGAAACCGATAATGTTCTAACATTCTTAAGAACATCGCCCATCTTCTTGAACACATCATCCTCGATGATCTTCAAGGTCTTCAAAACAACTTGCAGATGAATATGAGAATCATTGATCAATCGATACCATCAAGACTATCAATAAATGCCTTTATGAGTGGACTTGAGGAAGACCCAAGTATCTTTGACAACATTGATAGGTTGTAAAGTCCGCTAAAATCTGTTGAGACAAACCAACAACCCTAGAGTTCTACTTTCACTTTAGGGTCAGTATGCATGTAGCCAAATTTCAACAGAATTTACACAATGCTTACTCCATATTGTAAGATGGCACATAAGGATTGAAAATAAATCAATCCTACAATTTGTTTGCTTCTTCACCAAGCAACATCCTAGACCAAACCCTAAAGCCCTGCTCAGAAGCTTTTAAACATAAAGGATACCTTATCAATATCTTCACTCCCGCATGAAGGTTTTGATAACTTTCTCCTCCGTTGAATATAGATTGAACAATGCACTCCAAAAATCTTCACTCCCGCATGAAGTCTCTCGAATTAGTTCAACCTTACAAATGATCAGTTGGTCTAGTTATTCCCAATTTTGGTCCATCCTCCACTTCTAGGGACCATTTAACATGAACACTACACGCTCAAACAATCTTCTACCTTGAACACAACCGTAAAGTATCCCCATGGATCTCATCCGTAAATGCATGTGATGCCCGCCTCGATACCAATTGAAATTTCGGTATGTCATGCACTGTGATGTCTAATGGAATGTTAAGACATCCGATCCGACATTGCGTCGAATGTAGTAATGGCTGTACTTTTAAATTCGTTCTACAATGCATAATGAACTATCATACCGTAACCTCGTAACACCATTGATAAGTGCAGGTTCGATTTAATGAAGTTCGTAATGCTTAAGGTTAATTATACAAACCGATGTCATGATGAATGCTATGACATCAAACAAATAACCAATGCGTAAAGTAAATAACACGTAATTGTTCACCCAGTTGGTTCAACCAACCTACATCCTGAGGCTTCCAAGCCGTGGATAAAGTTCACTATTAGCAGATCAATTCAAAGACCCTTACCAACACCCCTGCTGATGCCTTCTCACTTAATCACTACCCAATGACACTTTTACCTAAGTCCTACTTAGATATGAGAACCCTCTCACTCCCTTCAATCACACCCCGTGATTACTTTCTACAGCTCATAAACTGCTCGTAAGATACACTTCCATTACACAACTTGATCATGCTTAAAAGCTTTAATCAAGTACACCATACATCCTCTGCCTACGGCCAGGAGTATGGTGACCATCCCACACCGGAGGTTCACAACAAACTAGCCCTAATGATTACATCTTTACAATACACGGCTTGCTTACAATTAGGTTACAATACTTTTATTTATAACCCTTTTACCCAACTGGATTTGGCCTTCATGATAAAAGCAGCCTTTCAACAACTCAGATAAAATAAGGTAAAACTTCTACAAGTTAGGTCTTCAATCGAGCTTTTCTCCTTATCCTTAGCTTCCATTGAATCTTCTAGGCTCCACATATGCCTTCAATTTTCGCTACTTGTTATGCATTCTATTTGGCGTAATATTTTGCATAACTTTAGGAACAATCGCACTGCACTGACGCTCAAAGAGTTTGATGTCCGATATGATGTTATGACATCTCTTGTGACATGTTGTTCCGATGTTGAATTAAATCAACACAACATGTTTAGGCATTTACAATAGGATTTTCAGTCGTTCCTATTGTACATTACATTACATTATTGTTGTTTATTATTTGTTTTACAAGAAACGAGCCAATCCTAAATAAGGGCACTTACAATATTCGATGATGATTGTCTTAAGGCTTTGAAACCTTAAGTCAAGACTATCTCTGCACCAATCATGCAACCACCCGATGAACTACGCTAGACTCATTTCGCATGAACCACGCCACAATCGAGAAAAGAGTCAAGAAGGGTCTTCGCATTGACAAATTTTCGCTCCTACCTCGAGCAAAATCATCATTTATACGCACTACCGCTATCGATATCTACTAACGAAGAAGGATGCAAACCCGCATCTCGTATGGATCTTACTTTGCAAGAATTGATTTGAGATTAAGGATAAGAAAGGAACCGAAAATGTCGTAGTGGACCATTTATCAAGACTAGAAGGTATAAAACCCGAACAAGTGCCAATTAACGACAATTTTCCGTATGAACATCTGATAGCACAAATGATAAGCGATCTCGCTCAATTGGACCGTAGAACAAACCGTGTCGAGGAAGTCGTGAAGTAATCAATACGACCATGGATCGCCATGGTATGCTGACATAGTCAACTATTTAGCTGCAGGCGTGCTTCCACCGGACTTAACCTACCAATAGAAAAAGAAATTCTTCCACGATCACAAATTTTACGATTAGGACGAGCCACTTTTATTTAAAAGAGGACCGGACGGAATTTTTCGCTGATGTATACCTGAAGAAGAGATAGAAGATGTTATTTTTCACTGTCATTCATCTCCCTATGGCGGACATGCTAGCACTTCTAAAACCTGTGCCAAGATTCTACAAGCCGGTCTGTTCTGGCCTAATCTATGGAAGGATGTCCACATCACTGTTAAAAACTGTGATTGCTGCCAACGCACCGGTAATATTTCAAGACGCGATGAAATTCCTCAGAAAGGAATATTAGAAGTCGAAGTCTTTGATGTTTGGGGAATTGACTTCATGGGACCTTTCCCATCTTCTTTCAGAAACAAGTATATACTGTAGATGTTATTATGTTTCAAAATGGATTGAGGCTATAGCCTCTCCTACAAATGACACACGAGTAGTAATTAAGCTCTTTAAGAATACAATCTTCCCAAGATTTGGTGTACCTAGACTTGTTATTAGTGACGGTGGCTCTCATTTCATTTCGACGATATTCGACAAATTACTATTCAAATATGGAGTCAAAACGCTCAATATAAATTACACTGCTGCTGGAGAGAAACGAATCCTCGACTTACATGAACTGGAAGAATTGAGATTAGATGCTTATGAGAACGCTAAGATATACAAGGAAAGAACCAAAAAATGGCACGATAAGCGCTTATCCCGAAAGAATTCAGCAGGGAGACGCCATCTCTATTCAACTCTAGACTTAGGCTCTTTCCTAGAAAACTAAAATCCAGATGGTCTGGTCCTTTCAAAGTTACAAAAGTGTTCCCTAGTGGAGCAATAGAAATTATGGATAGGAATAGTGCCCCGTTTATAGTAAACGGACAGCGTTTAAAACAATATCATCATATTGAGAATAAGGATTATACGAATAGTCTAAAACTTGTAGAACTGCCCACTATTTCTCTCGAATGATCTTTCACTAGGCACTTCGTCAGGCTTACGAAGTTAAAAACAGCGCTTCATGGGAGGCAACCCATTTATTTGTTTTTGTTTCTGTTTACTATTTTCTCTTTAGTTTCAGTTTTATTTCTTTTACAGCTTTATTTTCTTTTTCAAACTTTTATAAAACTGCTGCTGATTTCAAAACAATTTTACTTGCCACAGGATTTCTGAAATAGTCTTTTTCTCTCTTACTTTCTCCTCTGATCTGTTTCCCCATTTAACCTTTGCTATGGAACCTCCACAAAACTTTATGGAAACCACTTTTCGAGGTAGAAACCAAAGAAGGAGATTTGAGGCTTTGTCTCAAAGGGACATCGGTTTTACTTTGTATCATGATGAACCAACTATGGACACCTTAGGTATAAGGGATAGTGTCCTTTATCTGTTTAACCAATTAGGATGGGAGAAAGCCCACATCAAGTCTAGGTTTATCACATACCGAGAGCTTACCCTTGAATTCTTGAGTTCCCTAGTTTATATACCTGAACACGGTGTCGGAGCCCGAAAAGGAATGATAGCCTTCAGACTTTTCGATATTGAGTTCACTTACAACCATAGGGATTTAGCTGACTTACTAGGATTCCCTAGCCGACCTTTTGCTTTTACCACCACTCAGGTGGATTTAATGGATTTTGAGCTGGACTACTTTTGGGGTTCCTTAACCGGAAACTATCACCCTGAGCCGGATAGCATGGATAACAATGAGATACCCAACCCTGCTATCCGCTATTTCCACAAGATTCTAGCCCACACTATATTTGGAAAAGAACAGAACCAAACTACTGTATCCAAGGATGAGGTATTTTTTCTATACTGTATGAACCAAGGACGACCCGTTAATGCCATCCCATTCCTGATGAAAACTTTTTCTCGCATTAGTGAGGACCCTAATGAACCTGTCATTGTGGGAGGTCTGGTCACCATGATTGCAAACGCCCTCGGACTTAGATACCAATTGAATAACTGTGCACCCTACGGGTCGATTCGGCCTATGAATATTGACTTCTGTTTTGATCTTCGGATAATTGGAAATCTAGGTCCTGCACCTTTTGAATACCTGATAAGGAATGAAGTTGTCACTCAATTTACCCTTCCCAACCATGCTAAAGTAAGTGTCCACAACCGAGATAACTGGCTCTATGAACTGAATCCTCCTGACCATCCTTCAACACCGGAAACCCCACAGTCTTACTATATTGCTGATAACATCATGTCTGATGAAACGGATCCTGAAACCCCTCCTGGTTACCATGATTTTAACAATATGGCTGAGGCAATTGAAGCCCCTGACATAACCCAAGGAGAGTACACTACAAACTTGAACACAATTTTAACCACTTTGGATACTTATAAGACTGACATTGATGGAATCAAGGATGAATTGAAGAGTATGCGTCTGGATATCATTGGCTTGACTGACATTACTGTGGAGCAATTTTATAACATCACCGCGGCTTTAGAAGATTTGAAAGCGAATATTGGATGAAGTAGCAGTAGCTAGTTTTAGTATTTTTCCATTCTGTTTTTGTTTCTAGGTAGTTTCTCATTCTGCTAGAATACTTAATTCCATTTTCAGTTTTGCATAAGTTTTACTTCCTGTCAAAAGAACAAGTATTCCATTTAATATAAATTCCATTGTTTGTTTTCAATTGCAAGTTACATTTAGTACTTTATTATGCTGCATTTTGTTTTCTTTTATTCGGATTGTGTGATGATTTGATTATTGGAGTATGTGCTAATGGATTAATATCACGTTTAAATTGCACTACTGTTGGTATACCTGTTATGTTGTGGTTTTTCAATTCTGCTTCATTCTGACCAAGTCTGTTCTGCTGAATTCTAAAAATTTTGTAGCCATTACGACCGTAACACCCCCCTTACGCTCGTAACACGCAATTCAGCGTGTTATGCCCGTCGCCCAAGCGTTACGACCGTAACGCAGGTTATATCAGTATTCCCTGTAGCAGGCAACGCTTCTTCTTCTTCTCCAACCTTTCCCTCTTCTTCTCCCACGAACGTTCAACCGTCCCACTACCACCATTAATCCCCACTCACTCCTCTTAACTCCCCATTTTTCCCCTCATCTTCCAACTTCCCTCAATTTTCCCTCACTATATATTCCTCACATCTTCCGTATCTCTCTCATTCAAAACCAACACCCATTCTCATTCTAACTCTTGCATGCAAATGGCGAACAACAACCAACAAATCCCAGGCATCAACCTCCGTGAAGGTGACCAAGGAGAAACCCAACGGACCAAGTTCCTGAAGTTTCAACGTCGAGGTCTCCATCCCACTAGGTACGTCGACATTGACTGCCTAAGGGATTTGGGATTGCTTGAAGGTGTCCAACATTTTCTCCAAAACGTCAACCTATGGACCTTGTGCAGCCAACCTCAACCCATCTATGAAAATCTCACTCTAGAGTTCCTAAGTTCCTTCTGCTACATCACTCCCAATGGTCCAACTAACCAACTCTCTGGTGTGGCAAAGTTTCGCATATTCGGCACTGAGTACGAGTTCTCTCAAACTGCATTCGCCAACTGCTCGATTTTTGTACTGATGAAGGTGCCCACCTTCGTGTGCCAGACAACTTCGGCGAGGAATCTTTCAACTTGTGGCACAACTTGACCAATAACCGTGCAAATTATTATGATCACCTCAATTCCACCCACATCCATAACCCTTCCATCCACTACTTTCATCGCATTCTCTGCAACACTATCTTTGCAAGGGACAGCAACCACAAGCTCAACTCCAAGGAGCTCTTTTTCATGCACTGTGCATTCACCGGCCAAAAGATCAATGCCGCTCCGTTCCTCTTAGCCCATATTCATTCCACCTGCACTAGAGGCGAAAAACCTTTCTATTTCGGAGGGATTGTCACCTCTCTTGCTTTGGCTTTGAACCATGGTGACACCCTCGCTCATTTACCTTCCAGAGCACCGGCTTTGCTCACCTTGGACCACTGCAAGTCTGCCCACCTCATCCATGAGCGTGACGAAGGCAAATTCCACCCGGTGATACGGAATATTATTTATCCTAACATTCTTTTGCCTTGCAGAGACCGTATTAATCCGCAAAACCGAGCCAATTGGCTTTTCGACCATGCAGCCCCCGAGGGCCATGCTCTTGTTCATGACGAACCACCTGTTGCTCCCGCGGACGAGATGCAAGAAGAGTTGGATCGAGCTGCACCAATCCCTGACATCCCAGAGTCTTCCTCCGCTCCATCTTCTCTCACTTTTGAAGACATTCTCCGAGCCATTCATCAGCAAAATCAAATGAATGCTGCAGTTGAAAGGAGACATCAGGAGCGGTATGACAGCTTGTTCGCACAAAACGCTCAAATTCTGAGTGGTCAGCGCAGCATGAACGAGAAGCTGGACGAGACCCTGTGTAAGTTGAACGCCTTATGGATGGATGTCACCTCCCTTGGACCCCAGAGCACTGATTCCGAGGCCACGCCCTCCAGAAGATCCCGCACCCGAAGTCGAGGTCGTGGTCATTAGTAGTTTCTATTTTATTCTTTCCTTTTGCATTTTGTTGTTTTATTGATGTATTTTGAATTTTTCCCCGCTATTATATCACAACATTGAGACAATGTCTGATATAGTATGGGAGGAGTACCGCATTTCTATTAAAACAAGTAATTTCCATTTTCTATGTTTAGTGATTTTTCGTTGTTTCATTTTCTCCCCGCTTTATTCAGCCATACCAAAAATTTTTCGCTTTATTTTCGCATAGCCTTTATTACCTACCTTAACAAAATCCTAGTTAGGAAGCCGAGAATGATTCATCAAGAACGATACGGTTATGACACCTTTGACTCCCTACTTACGCGATCCGTTTTAATAACTGTTTTATCGATATCTTGAGTTTTAGTCCTAAAATAACCCCTAGTAATTTATACTAGCAGTCGGCACCGTCTAAACACAAACCACGTGGAGAGCCGATGAACATAAGTGTTTGATGCCTTATCAGTGATTGTAATACGGTGAACTGACTTTGTAGGTTTTTGTATCGCAAATGTGCGGATAGCAAGAGTCGCCACCGACTTTTATTTTTATCCAATTAAGGGAAGGTAAAAGTACAGAAAAAGACCTTCGTTAGATTCTGAGTAAGGGAGAAGGTTATGAAAAGGGAAGGTATTAGCACCCCTTTCCATCCGTAGTTATGCGGAAATGTAAAGATGCGGAAAGATAAATCCTACGCTATTACATGTCTTTGGGGCAGATACATAATTTAAAATGCGAAAAGTAAAAGCCTAATTAAACTATTACATCCCATGAACAGTTACATTATTGGAAAAAAGAAAACGATAAAAGAAATCGTCCGAAACGGGATAACCTGTGAAAAGATGAGAAATCGGAAAATACGAGGAAATCGAATAAGAGGAAAATGTTAGAAAAAATGCAAATTTTTAAATGAGAAAAATATGGCATGCTGGAAATAACATAAATATGCTAAAATAATTTTTTGGGATTTTTTGGATGCAATTTAATAATTAAAAACTAATTAAAAGTGATTTAAATGAGAAATTATGAATAAAATTAAATATGCATGCAAAATAATATTTTTTAATTTTATAAATTAAATAAAGATTTTCTGAAAATAAATGCAAAAGGAAAAATATTTTTGATGATTTTTAATGCATGAATAAAAATTATGAAAAGAATTAAAATTGTATGGAAATATTAAATAAATAAGAAAAATATGAAAAGTTTGTAAAATATGTAAAAATACTCTTGCCATGGCCAAGGATCGAACTGGAGACCTTGCTCTCATACCCCCACGGCTTTGCCATCTGAGCCAGCTTGCACGCGTGTCACTGAATCGGAGCGAGTGGGTTACAAACACGCGTCTTCTCCCCATTGCCTCGTTTCCGCGCCAAGCCATCGTCTTCTTCGTTTTGAAATTTTGAAAATTCAGCGTCGGCCATTGCTCGACGCTACGTCCCTGGCAAAATCAAAAATCATGCACACATAATATAAATAACATCTAAGACCATGGTTCGATTCAGGACATCATTCCGAATGCACTGGTACTAGTCTTGTGGTCCAATTTATCCTAATAAGCAAAGCCCTAATTTGAGTTCAAGAACCCTAGTTATGGCATATCACGTTTCAGGCCATGGAAATGCAATTAACTTGCCCAGATCGCTTGCAAACTTCTCACTGATCACAAAAACAACAATAAAACATGTTAACAATGCATGATAATTGAAATACGATTTTGGAAAAAGATGAACAAACCGAAATCGGGATTGCTTGATTCTTGATGGTTTCGAGCAATGTAAAGGTCTGGAATCACTCAAGGGATATCAAGGAATGTGTTGGAGTGCTCAAAACCAATTGAAAACGGTTGGAACTAGGATCACCACTTGCTTGCAATGCACGGATTTTTGAGCTTCAATAAGGGTTTCTCCAGCCAGTTTTTCTACCCTAATTCGTGTGGCATGAGTTGTGTATATATAGTAGAAGGAATCAGAGTTGATTTGAGAAAGAATCAATCACTAATCAATGCAAAACATATTTGATTTTGTACAAAATCAAATTTTCATCTTTTGATCAATTTTCAATCAAATCTTGCCATATCAATCCAAATTTCGAAATTTGTTGGCTTTATTGAGTTACTTGGATGCCAAGGAAGAGAGAAAAATCAATTTGCCATTAATTTTTGATTTTATACTTTATTTTTGAATTTAATTTGTATTTAAATTAATAAAATCCAAATTAAATAGAAAAATAAAATAAAAATTCGTGGCATTGGGCCTTGATGTTCCAAATTGTATAAGGAACAAGTTTGAATGAAGAAAAAGTAAGCCCATTTGCAAAAGTTTTGATTTTTAGAAGCATCTCTCTTTGTGCACTTCTTCAAAATTGCCCAACTTGCACAAGGTGTATCTTGCTCATTTTTCCACATTTTTGAGAGTTCTTAGACTTTTTGGAAATATCTAAGAGTCCTCTAACCAACCTCTTTGGTTTCATCTCAATTGAGTTACCATGCTCAATATATTCCAAAACAAATGTTGACTTTTTGTTGACTTTGAAAA
>CM038792.1:271771434-271958084 GCA_021764765.1 Vicia sativa
TCCGCTTCCATATTGATGTTCGGTTGAAAACACCGCTCAACCTGAGTTTTCTCCTTCATGGATGGTTTCTCCGATTTACAATCAGATCAAAATGGCTCACGAAGACATGGAAGACTACTTTTGTTACGGTGGGGCACTTTTGCTACAAAGTTATGCCGTTTGGGTGAAGACGCTACCCCAGCGTGCCATGGTGGCACTATTTCATGACATGATTCATCACGAGATAGAGGTCTGTCGGCGACATGATAGCTCGATCCTTAGACTTAAGAAGAACATCTCGATCATTTGCGAAAACTATTTGGCAGTTGAAGAATCGGACTAAGACTTAACAACAAGTGCACTTTTGGGTCGGATCGGTAAACTCCTAGGGTTTGTTGTCGATGGTAAAGGTATTGAAGTTGACCCGCCAAGGTTAAAGCTATTCAAGGATGCGGCTCACGCAGAAAGAAGTCGGAGGTTTCTTGGGCCGTTTGAACTACATTGCAGATTCATTGCACACTAGCGCTACTTGTGAGCCGATCTTCAAATTACTAAAGAAAGATCAAGTAGTGGAATGGAATGGCGCGATTTCAGATCGCTTTTGACAAAATCAAGGAGTACTGCGAAATCCTCTATCGATGCACCTTCCAAGGAAGACCTCTCATCATGTACTTATGATTGTTAGAGAATTGGGGTGTGTGTTGGGGCAACATGTACAGTCGAAACATGCAATATACTACCTTAGCAAAAGTTTACCGGTGTGAAACAAGATACTCACGGCTCGAGAAAACTTACAGCAGCTTTAGCATGGGTTCGCCGACTAAGGCGGTATATGTTGACTCACACTACCTTATTGATTTCTAAGATGGATCCGATAAAATACATCTTTGAGAAACCAGCTCTCTCAGGAAGAATAGCAAGATGGCAAATGATCTTGACCGAATATGACATCGGTACACTTCTCGAAAGCGATCAAAGGAAGTGTAGTGGCCGATCATTTGGCTCATCAAGCGTGAATGACTATCGACCTATGCGATTCGAGTTTCAGATGAGGATGTTTTACTAATTCGATTACGAAGAACCGGGCCGGACGAAGGACACGAACAAGGATCCCGATGGACCATGGTCTTTGATGGAGCCTCGAATACGCCCAGCAATGGCATTGGCGCCATCATTACATCCCTAGGCGGACACCGCCTTTCACCGCTTGATTATGTTTCAATTGCACCAACATGGCGAATCTGACGTGCATCATGGGTATTAAAAGGCACTATTGACTTAAAATCAAGTTCTTGCAAGTATATGGAGACTCGACTTTGGTGATCGATCGATTAAGGCGAATGGGATCTGAAGCATCCAATCTCATTCGTGTCGAGCATGTTTTGAGTTTGATCCCCTACTTGAAGAGGTTACTTTTGATCATATTCCACGAGAGAAGAATCGGTTGGCGATGCATTGGCTACTATGTCATCTATGTTCAAGGTTAGATAGGACAACGAGGCTCCCACGATTATCATTGAGAAGTTTACGAACAGCGTATTGTTATGAACTTGATCTGAGAGAAATTTTCGATGTGAAGAGGTATCTTGTGACTCGGGAATATCCAGGAGGCATCATCAACGATAAGAAATTCATGAGAAGGTTTGCATCAAATTCTTCCTCGACAGCGGCATCTTGTACAAAGCGCAATCATGATTTGTGCCTCGCATGTGGGCGAAAAGCAGCGGAGCGTATCATGGAAGAGTTACGAAGGCGCATTTGGTACTCACCCGGTGGGCATCGATGGCTAAGAAGATTGACGAGGTTACTATTGGTCCACCATGGGCGATTGTCACCGTTCACGCTCGATCTTGTCACAAATGCGGTTATCGGATAAAGTACATGTACCTCGATTACTCTGAGCGTTCTAACAGCTCCTTGGCCTTCGCAATGTGGGGCATTGACATGATTGGAGAAATCAAGCCCGACTTCCAATGGACATCGTTTCATCCTTGTAAGCGATCGACTATTTCACCAAGTGGGTAGAAACGACCTCGTTAGCATCTGTTACCAAGAATGTTGTGGCTCGATTCATCAAACATAATCTTATATGTCGGTATGGCACTCTGAAAAAGTTATCACAGATAATGGCTCTAATCTCAACAACAAGATGATCACGAACTTTTGCAGATTCAAGATCAAGCATCACACTCTTCTCCTTATCGGCCTAAGATGAATGGCGATGGAAGCCAACAAGAACATTAAGATTATCGAAGATGACGGTGACTTACAAAGATTGGCATGAGATGTTACCATTGCTCTTCATGGTTATACTTTTCTGCCGAACATCAGCGGGCAACCCCTCCTCTCTTATTATGCGGTATGGAAGCCGTCCTACCCCGAGTCGGATACCCTCAACTAGAGTCCTCGGAGGCAGGAGTTAAGCGAAGATGATTGGGTCGAGACTACGCCTTGATTAACTTGATTGATGGCTTGACTTCGCATCCATACCATGGACGTTATCGAGAGCGAATGATCGGAGCATTTAACAAGAAGGTCAGCACCGGTGTACCAAGTTGGTGACCTAGTAGTCAAGTGCATCATTCTTCCACAAGGTGATCCGAGGGGCAAATGGACTCCCACCTATGAGGGACCATTTGTAGTCAAGACAGTATTTTCAAGCGGAGCTATGATACTTAGCACCATGGATGGTGAAGACTTCCCACACCACGTGAGCCTGAGACATAGTCAAAAATACTACGCATAAAAGAGACCCGCTGGGTCAGACGAACCTAGGCAAAAATAAGGGCATCTGGCGAACCAAAAGGTTCGGGCAAAAGTTAAGGATATATACAAAACATACACAGCAAGTCGAAAAGAAGGCGGCTTGGGCAAAAAGGTATCATGGGCGAAAACCGAAAGGGCGGTCTAGGCAAAGTTAGGGATTTAAGCGTACGACTATGTCTCTTCAAATCACGTTTTAGACTACAATCGACATTCAAGATTCAAATGGCGAAGTCAATTCCTCACTTTCCCACAGCAAGGAGATGAGATAGTTGAAATATAATTACTAGCATAGTTGGAACTTAGAGATTGTTTCAGCTAGTTTTACTTTCCTCTTGTATAAACTACTTGGCCGCATACCTTTCAAATAAATACAAATTTCCTTCTATTTACAAATTCTTTTGTTTGTTGTTGTTTGCATAAGTCCAACGTTTGCTCACGAATGATTATATGCATCGACAATAAGAACTTGTTAAAACATGAAAAGTGAGCATGCAAAAGTAATTACTACGGGTTCGAGGAATTGAGATGGCGGCGAAAGTCACCAAAACATTCCCCCGCAGGACACCAATCTCTACAAAGGTGTCACTCACCACAGACCTTTCCCAGCGGAGTATGTGTTAGTCCATGAGCAATAACTCCACTCAATTCGAACAGTGTTACATCAGTCTCCAAGCGGTATCATTTCATCCCCGGCCGAGATGCTGTCTCCAACAAATATCCTCGGCAATCTCCCTTTCCCCGGCGGTATCGGACTTGGAACTTGGTCGAGATAGTGCATCGGAGAAACCTACACCTCATATACCTCGGCCGGAGATTACAACGGGCCTAGATCCTTCAACTTAGATCTCGATTAGCTATCAAAGCTCTCGGCCAGGATTTACATAAGACCCCAGTGAGCACCTCTTCACTTTTTCACAGCGGAACCTATACATTGGATTCCCACGAGTGCCTCCTAAATCCTCCCGGTGGGGTCTACGAACAAGATCTTTGGCGGCACATTCCTCGAACTCTTCCATCCACAACGTTATCTAGGCTCAAGACTTGGTCGAGATAGTGCATCGGAGGAATCAAAGTTCATCCTTCTCTTTCCCAGCGGGGTCTCCACCCACTTCATCTCAAGCAGAACATCCATCTTCTTCAAGATGGATATGTTTTGAAATACCACAACGTCTATCATTCATACATTATTCATAAATATCATAATTTGTGCATATATCATTCATACGCATCGTCATGCATCATACTTTGCATAAGACTAACAATATTCTATCAAAATTTCTCTTGTTTTCTCAAAAGCGGTAAAAGTCATTTTGGCATAGCGGGTCAAGATTAATACGAAACGGCGGAAAGCTATCGAGCGACCAACCGTTGTTCTCCAACAGCGAATCCGGATTAATACCGAAGCTGGCGGAAACCCTATCCGACGATCACAAGTTATCCTCCGATGCGAGCGTTGGATCAACACCCGATGCTGGCGAAATATCCACATTTTGTCAACTATTATCCCCGGGCCGTCGGCACAAAGAACTATTCGACCCTCTCACTATCAGCGGCGAGAGTCTAGCGTGCGGCTCGGTTGCCTTGGATGGCATCTTAAGCCCATCTCCGACTACTTGTCAACGTTTCTCGAGAATCTGCATATTTGGTTAAAAATCAATACAAACCAATAACTTCATTCAAAGCGAGCACAAAGTCTAACGTCGACTCCTTCCGGATGGCATCTAAGCCGTCTCCTTCGAAGTATCTCTGAGCCTAGCGTCGGCTCACTCCCGGCATCAATCCTTCGGATGGCATCTTAAGCCCATCTCGTACAACCACCTCGAGTCGGGCGCGCGACTCATTCCCAATGATCTCGACTTCTCCAAATGGCATCTGTAAGCCCATTCGCATCATCACCAGCGGCGAGTGCAAATTTTGGGTGTACTCGGTGTTCAATCATCTTCTACCTCCGGTCACGAAGGCAAACATGCCAATCTAAACCTTCGGTACAAGAAGATTGAGCAGGGGCATCATACCCCAAAATTTGCCCTCATATTTCTCAAGATATTCCATACATCCCTACTCAAGGATTCCTCAAGAGTTGATCAAATGAACACTCTCCTAGACAATCAACCCAGGGTTTGGCATTTCTTAGATTGAGATGGACTTCTAACACCTCCAATGATTTTCATGCTTCCTCATATGCTTCAAAGATTCTCCATGTCAAGTTTCAAGCTTCCAAGTCAAGTTTCCTCGAGACAACTTCTCGGATGGTTGAAAATCGGTTGTGATGGTCAAAAGTCAAGCTGTGGTCAACATACTGATCAAACTTCTGATTTTTGGTCAACATCCTCATTTTGAAGTTACATTCATCATTTGATCAAGGGTTGATCATGATTCATCAAGAAAACTCAAGATTTGCTCAAAGTCGAACTTTCTAAATTAGGGTTTCAGGTGAAAAGTCAACTGAACTTTGTTGATCATAACTTTCTCATACTTTCTAAATTTTTCCACCACCTCTTTTCTTGAAGGAAATTCAATTCTCTACAACTTCATGTCTCACAAGAATGTCCAAAAATGCTTCATTTTGAGAGGTATAGCTCAAAACATTACGAGTCATTTTCAAAGTCAACAAAAGTCAACATTTTGTTTTGAGGATATATTGAGCATGGTAACTCAATTGAAGTGAAACCAAATACATTGTTTAGAGGACTCTTAGAGCTTTCCAAAAGTCCAGAACTCTCAAAGATGTGGAAAATTGAGCAAGATACACCATTCACAAGTTGGGAATTTTGAAAGAATGCACAAAGAGATGCTTCAAAAAATCAAATCTTTTGCAAATGAGCCTACTTTTTCATCCTAACTTATTTCTCATACAATTAGGAATGTCAAGCCCAATGCCATGAATTTTTGATTTATTTTTCTATTTAATTTTGAATTTATTCATTTAAATACAAATTAAATTTTAAAATAAATTTTAAAATTCAAATTAATTCAAAGATTGATTTTATTCTTTCCTTGAGATCAATTAACTCACAAATGCCAGCAAATTCGAAATTGGAGCAAAAAGGCAAGATTGGATTGAAATTGATCAAGTTTTGAATATTTGATTTTCATGAAAAAATCAAATTTGATTTCCTTTGAATGTTGATTAATTCTTTCCAAATTCAACTCCAAATCCATCGGTATAAATGTACAATGCATACCTATCAAGAAAGAGCGAAAAAATTGCTCTCTGAGACCCTATTCCAAAGTTCAAAAATCCGTGTGTTTGAAACAATGGTAACCCTAGTTTTGCTTGATTCAACCCATTCAAGCCGTCCATTACATTCCTTGAGGTCTTTAGAGTCGATCCAGACTCTTACATCGTTCAAAACCATCAAGAATCAAGCAATTCCGATTCGGTTTGTTCTTATTTTCCAAATTCGATTATAAATATTCATGCATTATTAACTGTTTTGATTGTTTGTTTGTGTTTAGAATCGAGTTTGCAAACTTTGAGCAAGCCAATTGAATTTCTATGGCGAATCGTGTTTCACCATGATTAGGGTTTATGTGACCGATTTAGGGTTTCACGAAATACATAAAATTGGACAACAAGACCTATACCTTTGCATTGAATGCTTCAGGAATCGAACCATGGCCTTAGATATAATTTATATTATGTATCTGCATTTTGATTTTGCGGGCACATGGCGTCGAACCAAAGCCCGCTATCTTTCAAAAATTCAAAGGTTGAAGATGGTGGATGGCGCGGCGAGGAGATCTAGAGGCGGCGTGTTAATTTCCATTAACTCCGTTTCCAAGCGATTAGAACATGCCAACTCGGTTGGTCGGTAGCGTTAGTTTTCAAAGTTTGAGCATCGGGTCCCAGTTCGAACCATCTTTGGGACCATTATTTTCAATGACTTTTCCTCTTATTTTCATATTTTCATTATTTTAATATTTTCTATTCTAATTTAATTAATTTCTACATTTTATTACGCATTAAAATTCATCAAAAAATTATTTTCTTTTTGCATTTACATTCTGAAAATCTTTATTTAATTTAATAAATTAAAAAATATCCTTTTGCATGCATACTTATTTTTATTTTTATTTTAGCATTTAAATAATTGTAAATTAGTTTTTAATTACTAAAATGCATCTAAAAATCCCAAAAATTATTTTAGCATATTAATGTTATTTCCAATATATTATAATTTTCTCATATTAAAATTAGTATTTTTTCTAACATTTTCTCTTATTTCGATTTCATCATATTTTCCGATTTCTCGTTTGTTTCCAGGTTCATCGATTAGGACAATTCTTCGTTTTTGTTTCATTTTTCAATAATGTAATTGCATATGGGTTGTAATAGTTTTAATTAGGATTTTTACTTTTCCGCATTTTAAATTATGTATACGCCCCAAAGCCATGTAATAGCGTGGTTTTACTTTCCGCACCTTTCCATTTAGCTTTTACATTCGCATTTTAATTTACGCACCTAAATTGCTAGTAATTAGGCGTGTATGGCAAGATAATAATCAACATAGCCCACTAATTTTCAAGATAACAATATACGAAATCAACACCTCTTTTCACACATACCCTTAGGGTAATTCTCTCTCGTTGCCTTCTGAATTCAAATGGTCATGTCCCTCGAGCGTGAGGTATTCTAGCACGTTGCCTTCAAACAAATCATCATAGTCCCTTCGATACAAAGATCATAGACCCACGATGTCGCCTCCGAATACATGATCTTGACCCTCGATTATCGCTACGAAAAATGATGATAGTCCTTGAATGTGCTAGGATACTTCCTATAAGTTGCCTTATGACCATCCGATGTCCCTTGAATGTCCTACTACATCCAGAATGGAGCTATCTACCAACTAATGGTATGGCTAGCGCTATTCTAAAGGCGTAAAATAACAGCAACGACCAATTACGAGTAGGTAATAAGACTTTTAGTTGCTTGCTCTATCAAAATACTTTTCACACCTCACACTTTTTCAAAGTCAAACTCTTTTCAAAAACATTTCCGAACACTTTGTATACATTCCTACATGAATCATTACAAAGTCAAAGTGAAATGCCTTTTCAAAACATCATTCAAACACACGAAGCACAAGTTTTCAAAGTGATCTATAAAGCAACTAAGAGCCGTAGATAAACTACGGATGGAAAGAGTGCTAATACCTTCCCTTTTCATAACCTTCTCCCTTACTCGAGAATCTAACGAAGGTCTTTTCGTACTTTTACCTTCCCTTAATTGGATAAAAATAAAAGTCGGTGGCGACTCTTGCTATCCGCACATTTGCGATACAAAAATCCAAAAAGTCAGTTCACCGTATTACAGCGAGTCCGAAAGATGATTTCCCACTGCCTCATATTGATGTTCTAGTTGACAACACCGCTCAGCATAAAGTTTTCTCCTTCATGGATGGTTTCTTCGGTTACAATCAGATCAAAATGGCTCCCGAAGACATGGAGAAGACTACTTTTGTTACACAGTAGGGTACTTTTTGTTACAAGGTTATGCCGTTCGGTTGAAGCGCGCCACTTATCAGCGTGCTATGGTGACATTGTTTCATGATATGATTCATCACGAGATAGAGGTCTACGTTGACGACATGATAGCTAGATCCCAGACAGAAGAAGAACATCTTGACCATTTGCAGAAACTATTTGATTGAGCGATCTGGTGAGACTAAATCTAACAAGTGCACCTTGGTCGGATCCGGTAAACTCCTAGGGTTTGTTGTTAGTGGTAAATGTATTGAAGTTGATCCCGCCAAGGTTAAAGCTATTTAAGAGATGCCGACTCCCTTTGAGAAGGAAGTCGAGAGGTTTCTTGGGCCGTTTGAACTACATTGTCGGGTTCATTGCACATCTAACATACTTGTGAGCCAATCTTCAAGTTACTAAAGAAAGATCAAGTGGTAAAATGGAGCAGCGATTGCGGATCGCTTTTGACAAAATCAAGGAGTACCTATAGAATCCTCCTATCCTAATGCGCCTCTTGAAGGAAGACTCTTATCATGTACCTAACGATTGTTGGAGAACTCAATGGGGTGTGTGTTGGGGCAACATGGCGAGTGCAGTCGAAAAGAGCATGCAATATACTACCTTAGCAAAAAGTTTACCGGTGAAACAAGATACTCAGACTGAGAAAACTTGCAGCAACTTTAACGGGCTTCTGCCGACTAAGGCGGTATATGTTGACTCACACTACCTGATTTCCAAAATGGATCCGATAAAATACATATTTGAGAAACCAGCTCTCTCGGAAGAATAGCAAGATGGCAAATGATCTTGACCGAATATGACATCGATACACTTCTCAAAAAGCAATCAAAGGAAGTGTAGTGCCGATCATTTGGCTCATCAAGCCGTAGATGACTATCGATCTATGCGATTCGAGTTTCCAGCGAAGATGTTTTAGTAGTTACTGATTGTGAGGAACCGGGCCAGACGAAGGACACGAACAAGGATCGATGGACTATGGTCTTTGATGGAGCCTCAAATGCACTTGGCAATGGCATTGGCGCCATCATTACATCCCTGCGAGCGGACATCGCCTTTCAGCGATTATGTTTGGTTGTACTAACATGGCGAATCTGACGTGCATCATGGGTATTAAAGCTTCTATTGACTTAAGAATCAAGTTCTTGCAAGTGTATGGAGACTCGGCTTTGGTGATCGGTCAGATTAAGGCGAATGGGATCGAAGCATCGAATCTCATTCCATATCAAGGCATGTTACGAGCTTGATCCCTACTTGAAGAGATTACTTTTGATCATATTCCACGAGAAGAGAATCGGTTGGCGACGCATTGGCTACTATGTCATCTATGTTCAAGGTTAGGTGGGACAACGAGGCTCCCAGATCATCATTGAGAGGTTTGAAGAACCGTATTGTTATGAGCTTGACACGAGAGAAACCTTGGTACTACTGACGTGAAGAGGTATCTTGAGACTCGGGAATATCCAGCGGGCATCATTAATGATAAGAAGTTCTTGAGAAGATTTGCATCAAATTCTTCCTCGTAGCGACATCTTATACAAAGCGCAATCATGATTTGTGCTTACTACTGCTGTGTGACGGAAGGCGGTGGAGCGTATCATGGAAGAATTACAAGAAGGCGCGTTTGATACGCATTCCGGTGGTGATCGATGGCTAAGAAGATTACGAAACGAGGTTACTATTGGTCCACCATGGAAGCGGTTGTCACCGCTACACTCGATCTTGTCACAAATGCGGATATATCGAGACAAAGTGCACGTACCTCGGTACCTCGAATGTTTTAACTTCCCTTGGCCTTCGCAATGTGGGGCATTGACATGATCGGAGAAATCAATCCCGACTTCCAACGGACATCGTTTCATCCTTGTGGCAATTGACTATTTCACCAAATGGGTAGAGCGCCTCGTTCGCATCTATTACCAAGAATGTTGTGGCTCGATTCATCAAACATAATCTTATCTATCGGTATGGAACTCCGAGAAAGGATTATCACGGATAACGGTTCTAATCTCAACAACAAAATGATCCTTTGAACTCGCACAGTTCAAGGTCAAGCATCACAACTCTTCTCCTTATCGGCCTAAGATGAATGGCGCGATGGAAGCCGCCAACAAGAACATTAAGAAGATTATACGAGAAAATGCGGTGACTTACAAGGATTGGCATGAGATGTTACCATTGCTCTTCATGGTTATCGCACTACCACGGACATCAACGAGCAACCCCTTCTCTCGGTATACAGTATGGGCGGTCCTACCCATCGAGGTTCGGATACCCTCAACGAGTCCTCTAGGATGCGAGTTAGGCGAAGGCGAATGGACTCGGACTCGCCTTGACAGATTAACGATTGATGAGAAGCGACTCACGTCCATTTGCCATGGACGGATCTATCGAGCGAATGATCGAGCATTTAACAAAAGGTCAAGCATCGAGTTTACCAAGTCGGTGATCTAGTAGTCAAGCGCATCATTCTTCCACAAGGTGATCGAGGGCAAATGGACCCACCTATGAGGGACCATTTGTAGTCAAGGCGGTATTTTCGGCGGAGCTATGATACTTAGCACCATGGACGGTGAAGACTTCCACACCGGTGAGCGAGACATAGTCAAAAAATACTACGCATAAAAGAGACCCGCTAGGTCGACGGACCTAGGCAAAATAAGGGCATCCTGGCGAACCAAAAGGTTCGGGCAAAAGTTAAAGATATATACAAAACATGTACACCCGGCAAGTCGAAAACCTGAAAAGGCGGCTTGGGCAAAAAGGTATCGGTGGTGAAAACCGAAAGGCGGTCTAGGCAAAAGTTAGGGATTTAAGCGTACGACTATGTCTCGTCCAGATCACCTACCTACAGACGACTACTATCAGCATTCAAGTTCAAATGGCGAAAATCAATTCAATCACTTTCTACTGACAGCAAGGAGATGAGATGGTTGAAATATATGAGTACTAGCATAGTTGGAACTTAACGAGATTGTTTCCGCATAGCTTTTTTACCTTTCTCTTGTATAAATTATTTGGCCATACGCCGCCTTGTAAATAAATACAAGTTTCCTTCTCTTTACAAATTCTTGTTTGTTGTTGTTTGCATAAAGTCCAACGTCTGCTTTGAATGATTATATGCATTTGACAATAAAATTCGTTCACAAACGTGCGAAAGGTAAGCATAACAGAGTAATTACTACAGGCTCCGAATTGAGATGGCAAGTCACCAAGATGTTTCCCCATGAGGCATGTCCCAGGAGATACCACTCACTACAACTTCTCCCCGGTAGTACAAATTTCCTTCAAGGTCACGATATCCGAGCTTTGTCATGTTGGTCCCAGTATGACAACCAACTTGACCTGCCTCGTCACTAGCGATTCTATCTCCAGCGAGACATTTATCCCAGGATCGTTTCAACAATTCCTTTCCCGTGCGGTGTCTAGACTTGAAACTTGGTCGAGATAGTGCATCGGAGGAAACACATCTTTATTCCCGGCCGGAGATTCCGGCGGGCTCCAGATCCTTCTAACCCGGTCTCCGAGCAATTATCAAGTACTCTTCAGCAGGATCTATACACAAGATTCCCCAGTAGAGTACCTCCTAAGCTCTCCCCAGCAGAGTCTGCGTATGAGATCTTCAGCAACGTGTTTCTCGGTCTCTACCATCCACAACAGTATCTAGGCTCAAGACTTGGTCAGATAGTGCATCGGAGGAATCAAAGTTCATCCTTCTTTTTCCCCAAGCAGGGTCTCCACCCACTTCATCCTCAAGCAGAACATCCGCATCTTCTTCAAGATGGATATGTTTTGAAATACCATAACATCTATCATTCATACATCTCTTATAATGTCATAATTTGTGCATATGTCATTCATACACATTGTCATGCATCATACTTTGCATAAGACTAACAATATTCTATCAAAGGTTTCTCTTGTTTTCTCCAAAACAGGTGAAAGTCACTTGCAACGGTCGAGGATTAAGACCGAATCGGACGGAAAACTATATGAACGACCAACCTCGTTGTCCTCCGACAACGGATCCAGGATTAAGACCCGAAGCCAGACGAGAAACCCTATCCGAACGATCACAAGTTATCCTCCGATAACAGGCATTGGATCAACACTTGAAGCACAACAGGGAAACTATCCACCTTCTGCCGACCATTATCCCCCCAGAGTAATCAGACGAAGATTTATTCTGACTCCTTCTTATTATCAGGCAACTCTGATGCGGCGTGCGACTCGATTGCCTTGGATGGCATCTTAAGCCCATCTCCGACTACTTGTCAACATTTCTCCACCTTCAGAATGCTGCATATTTGGTTAAAAACCAATATAAACCAATAACTTCATTCAAGGTTGGGCACGAAGTCTAGCGTACGACTCCCTCCGGATGGTATCCTAAGCCCATCTCCCTCCAGAAGCGTCTACGTAGCCTAGTGTGCGGTTCACTCCCCAGCGCCGACCTTTCCAGATGGCATCTTAAGCCCATCCCCGTCAGCTCTCCTATCAGCAATCTCGAGTCTAGCATACGACTCATTCCCCAGCGAAGTCTCCAAATGGCATCTGTAAGCCCATTCCCGCATCATCATCAACAGCGAGTGCAAATTTTCAGGTGTACTCGAGTGTTCAATCATCTTCTACCTCCAGGTCACGAAAGGCAAAGCATGCCAATCTAACCCTTCCAGTACAAGAAGATTGAACAGGGCGTTGTCATACCCAAAATTTGCCCTCCTATTTCTCAAGACATTCCATACATCCGTGCTCAAGAATTCCTCAAGAGTTGATCAGACAAACTCTCTCCTAGACAATCAACCCCAAACTAGGGTTTGGCAATCCTCAGATCCAGATGGACTTCCAACATCTCCAGTGATCATCATGCCTCCTCATATGCTTCATGTCATGTTTCAAGCCTTACAAGTCAAGTTTCCTCAGACAATTACTCAGATGATTGAAAATCAGTTGTATTGGTCAAAAAGTCAACTGTGGTCAACATACAGTCAAACTTCCTGATTTTTGGTCAACATCCTCATATTGAAGTCACATTCATCATTTGATCAAGGGTTGATCATGATTCATCAAGAAAACTCAAGATTTGCTCAAAAGTCAACTTTCCAAATTAGGGTTTCTAGATGAAAAGTCAACTGAACTTTGACTGAGCATAACTTCTTCATACTTTCTCAGAAATTTTTCCACCACCTCTTGTTTTGAAGGAAATTAAATTCTCTACAACTTCATGTCTCACAAGAATGTTAAAAAAATGCTTCATTTGGAAGTTATGGATCAAAACATTACAGGTCCTTTTCAAAGTCAACAAAAAGTCAACATTTTGTTTTGGAGATATATTGAGCATGGTAACTCCAATTGAGATGAAACCAAAGAGGTTGGTTAGAGGACTCTTAGATATTTCCAAAAAGTCTAAGAACTCTCAAAAATGTGGAAAAATGAGCAAGATACACCTTGTGCAAGTTGGGCAATTTTGAAGAAGTGCACAAAGAGAGATGCTTCTAAAAATCAAAACTTTTGCAAATGGGCTTACTTTTTCTTCATTCAAACTTGTTCCTTATACAATTTGGAACATCAAGGCCCAATGCCACGAATTTTTATTTTATTTTTCTATTTAATTTGGATTTTATTAATTTAAATACAAATTAAATTCAAAAATAAAGTATAAAATCAAAAATTAATGGCAAATTGATTTTTCTCTCTTCCTTGGCATCCAAGTAACTCAATAAAGCCAACAAATTTCGAAATTTGGATTGATATGGCAAGATTTGATTGAAAATTGATCAAAAGATGAAAATTTGATTTTGTACAAAATCAAATATGTTTTGCATTGATTAGTGATTGATTCTTTCTCAAATCAACTCTGATTCCTTCTACTATATATACACAACTCATGCCACACGAATTAGGGTAGAAAAACTGGCTGGAGAAACCCTTATTGAAGCTCAAAAATCCGTGCATTGCAAGCAAGTGGTGATCCTAGTTCCAACCGTTTTCAATTGGTTTTGAGCACTCCAACACATTCCTTGATATCCCTTGAGTGATTCCAGACCTTTACATTGCTCGAAACCATCAAGAATCAAGCAATCCGATTCGGTTTGTTCATCTTTTTCAAAATCGTATTTCAATTATCATGCATTGTTAACATGTTTTATTGTTGTTTTGTGATCGGTGAGAAGTTTGCAAGCGATCGGGCAAGTTAATTGCATTTCCATGGCACAAGCGTGATATGCCATAACTAGGGTTCTTGAACTCAAATTAGGGCTTTGCTTATTAGGATAAATTGGACCACAAGACTAGTACCAGTGCATTCAGAATGATGTCCTGAATCGAACCATGGTCTTAGATGTTATTTATATTATGTGTGCATGATTTTTGATTTTGCGAGGGGCGTGGCGTCGAGCAATGGCCCGAATTTCAAAATTTCAAAGCGAAGAAGGCGATGGCTTGGCGGAAGCGAGGCAATGGGGAGAAAGCGTGTTTGTAACCCGCTCGATTCGGTGACAGCGTGCAAAGTGGCTCGGATGGCAAAGCCGTGGGGTATGAGCAAGGTCTCGATTCGATCCTTGGCCATGGCAAGTATTTTACATATTTTACAAACTTTTCATATTTTTCTTATTTATTTAATATTTCCATACAATTTTAATTCTTTTCATAATTTTTATTCATGCATTAAAAATCATCAAAAATATTTTTCCTTTTGCATTTATTTTCAGAAAATCTTTATTTAATTTATAAAATTAAAAAATATTATTTTGCATGCATATTTAATTTTATTCATAATTTCTCATTTAAATCACTTTTAATTAGTTTTTAATTATTAAATTGCATCCAAAAAATCCCAAAAAATTATTTTAGCATATTTATGTTATTTCCAGCATGCCATATTTTTCTCATTTAAAATTTGCATTTTTCTAACATTTTCCTCTTATTCGATTTCCTCGTATTTTCCGATTTCTCATCTTTTCACGGTTATCCGTTTGGACGATTTCTTTTATCGTTTTCTTTTTCCAATAATGTAACTGTTCATGGGATGTAATAGTTTAATTAGGCTTTTACTTTCCGCATTTTAAATTATATATCGCCCCAAAGCCATGTAATAGCGTAGGATTTATCTTTCGCATTTTACATTTCGCATTTTAATTTCCGCACCTATAAGCGCTAGTAATTAGGCGTGTATGGCAAGATAAAATCAACATAGCTCACTTTAACTTGCAAGATAAAAATATCTGAAATCAACACACTCTCTTCACACATGCACCCCTTAGGGTAATTCTCTCTCGTTGCCTTTACGAATTCAAATGGTCATGTCCCTCGAACGTAGAGGTATTCTAGCACCGTTGCCTTCAAAATAAATCACGATAGTCCCTTCGATACAAAGATCATTGACCCACGATGTCGCCTACGAAAACATGATCTTGACCCTTGATTGTCGCCTACGAAAAATGATGATAGTCCCTTCGAATGTGCTAGGATACCTCCTACAAGTTGCCTTCTATGACCATCCGTTGTCCCTTCGAATGTCCCGCTTACATCCAACGAATGGAGTTACCTACCAACTAATGGTATGGATAGCACTATTCTAAAGGGCGTAAAACAACAACGACCATTCTGAGTAGGTAATAAGACTTTTAGTTGCTTGCTCTATCAAAATATCTTTTCACACCTCACACTTTTTCCAAGTTCAAACTCTTTTCAAAACGAAACATTTCCGAACACTTTGTATACATTCCTACATGAATCATTACAAAGTCAAAGCGAAATGCTTTTTCAAAACATTTTTGTCAAACACACAGAAAGCACAATTTTCAAAATGATCTAGAAAGCAACTAAGAGCCCGTAGATAACTACGGATGGAAAGGGGTGCTAATACCTTCCCTTTTCATAACCTTCTCCCTTACTCAGAATCTAACGAAGGTCTTTTTCTGTACTTTTACCTTCCCTTAATTAGATAAAAATAAAATTCGGTGGCGACTCTTGCTATCCGCACATTTGCGATACAAAAACCTACAAAGTCAGTTCACCGTATTACAGAACTGGCGACTCTGCCGGGGAGACACCCTAAAGAGAGAATGCCTTAAGGATTTTTAGATCATCTTTACTGTTTTCTGTTTGACTTGCTTGCTTTACTTTTAAGGGTTGCTTGGGTATTATATTTGTGGGGATCCTATACCGGATCGGGTTTCCTTTTAGGTAAGTGGCAATAAATCGTCGCGACCGTTAGGCGTATATCGAAGCGGTCAACATGATGGCTACGTTAGCGTGACACTTTGGATGTCTGATACTCTTCATTTCCAAGTTGAGGATAGTATTTGGCTTCTGCGTGGTGTCATCAGCGCTAACTAAACTTTTAGAACCTTAATTGACCCATCTTGGCCATTAGAAGGTAGTGAGATGGCCGACTTTGGTCTTGACTAAGGTTGGCGATACTCGATGCTACGCTCATTGAGATCGGACTTTTGGGATATTTTCGATCGACCACTTGGTAGTCGTATTGAAATAAGCGCCTCTGAGAAAGATCAATGATGTGAGATTCCTAGAACCGGTTACTATTATGGGACGGGATGAACCAACTCAAACTTTTGGTGGGGTAATCACCTAGACCTCATGCAAGCCTTAAACCTAGGCTCATTGTGTGAATTGTTTGTGTGTGCTAAACATGACATCATGACATCATCGCATTGCATATCATTTCTAACTATTTCAAGGACCTAGGGTTTATCTTTGCTTTGTTTTGTAGGTGTTATGGCTTCTAGAAAGACTATCCGAATCAACTTCATGGGTATACCTTCTCACTCAAAAATTGGTTTGAAATTCCCGACCATGCTCGGTTCATCAAAGACATGGTCATCTACTTGACTTGGTTATCTCCGGTTTTGAAGAAGATATGATGCATGTCCTATTCCAGTTCTTTGATCCGAAACACCATTGCTTTACATTCCCAGACTATCAGTTAGTTCCTACCTTGGAAGAGTTCTCTAAGCTACTTGAGATACCTATTCTTGACCAAATGCCATTCACCGGTTTAGAAAAGGTTCTTAAGTACGAAGACATTGCATCAGCCTTACACCTAAAGCGCTCAGACATTGAAGCCAATTGGGAAACCAGAAGTGGAGTTAAGGGTTTACTTGCCAAGTTTCTGATTAAGAAAGCCCGAGAATTCCTCAAGGTTATGAGTTTCCATGCATTTGAAGACGTTGTGGCCTTGCTAATTTATGGTTTGGTTCTATTTCCCAACTCGGATAAATTCATAGATGTCAACGCCATCAAGTTATTCCTTACCCGCAATCCAGTTCCTACTTTACTTGGAGACATTCTACATTCTCTCCATACTCGTACTACTAAAAGACAAGGAACTCTCATGTGTTGTGTACCGTTACTATCCAGGTGGTTTATTTAGCACCTTCCTCGGTTTTGAAGAGCAAAGGATGAAGTGGTCTCAAAGACTAATGTCACTCTCCATTCGGATATTCGTTGGAGTCTTTTCTCTCAAAAGGACTTCACCTTCATTGAGCGTTGTGGAGAATTCCCTAATGTACCACTCCTTGGTATAAGGGGAGGTATTACTTACAACCCTTCTCTAGCTCTACGTCAGTTTGGTTTTGCTCGAAGAGATGGTCCTCATGATATGCTTCTCCAAGACATTGTGTTCGACTACAACCACGATCTCGAGAATTAGCGAAGGTTCATACACTTGGGGCATGGTAAAGAGGCGATACCAAGACTTTGGGGCACCAAAACTCCATTCCTTGGGAACCTTACCTCAAATGGGTGCGAGCTCGAGCTCAAAACCTCATGATGCCATTCACTTTGTTTTACCGTAATTATGGAACACATCGCTATAGGTGGCGTACCTATCTTGTTCTCCATCGACATGCCTCGATTTTGAAGACTTGAAGAGATCCTAGATTCAGCTCAAAGAAGGGATACCTTGACTCGGTGTTATGCAAGTGAGAAGAAAGTACTAGAGTTGACCAAGCTACTTCACGAGGAGCGAAACATCAACGCCTACCTCGGCACCAAGAGGAAGCGCCCATGGGAGACCTAGAGCTTTAGGATTATTATGCTTTCTTTTATTTTTCTGAACTATCTTTTGTACTTAAAAAGGAAAAGAACAAAAAAGAGAACTAATATTTGCTTGTTCATTGCTTGTTTAACAAATTTAAATCCTAAAGGTCCTTGAAAACATTGCATTGCATTCGCATAAACATTGCATAGCATAACATTGCATCACAGGTACATTGAAGGTTGGTTTTCTCATTTTCTCGCTATTTATTTTAGCAGAAATGGCTCTTGAACAAACCGTCAAAGATCTCAAGCTCAGAATGCTCGGTTTATTGAGATGTTCACTAGCTTGGTCCAAGGCCAAGAGGATCCAAGAAGCTCATCAACAAGAAGAAGGTTGTGGGTCTACTCAACATGGGCAGACGCTACAAAGGGGGTCCTAAAGTGGTCAGTCGGATTGAGCTCTCTGAAGATAGTGTCAAGAATGAGGGGAGTGTCAAGGGACATGAAGAAGACCAGCGTGAGCCTGAGAAGGAGAGAGAGGAGCGTTCTGACTATAGCCAGTACTCTGATGAAGATGACAAGTACAAGCAACTTGAAGACCGTTTGAATGCTGTGGAAAATCTGAAAATGTCCGGGTTGAATTTTGATGATCTGAGTCTTGTTCCTGGTGTTGTGATTCCTCCCAAGTTCAAAGTTCCTACCTTTGCCAAGTATGATGGCATTTCTTGTCCGAAGCTGCATTTGAAGTCCTATGTTCAGAAGATCAACCCCCACACTGATGACAGAAAGTTGTGGATGCATTATTTCCAAGAGAGTTTGTCCGGAACTCAGTTGGAGTGGTATTATCAGCTAGAGAATGATCGTATCCGTACTTGGAGTGACTTGGTGATGCTTTCTGAGACAATATGAGTACAATCTTTGAATTGACACCCACTCGCATGCAACTACTGAGCATGTCTATGGGTCGTGAAGAAGTTCAAAGAGTATGCTCGAAATGGAGATTTAGCGGTGAGTTCAACCACCCTTGTCCAATAGGGAGTTGGTTGATATGTTCATGGGAACAACGCAGGCCCATTCTTCAATCATCGATTGGAAACTCTTGATCAGATTCACCGGTGATACTTACAGCGTATTGAAGCTGGTATCAAGAGTGGAAAGATTCATGTAGAGTCATCCTCAAATGCCGCAAAGAGATCTTTTGGTGGTAAGAAAGAAACTAATGCTGTGTATGGTCAGAAAAGCCGAGCCAAGAACGACCGCGCTCAATCGTAGGGCGGTTGTGATCTCGATCCTACATCGGCACAACCTCGGTGAGACAGCGTAGCGAGCAGCGCCACGAAGACAGTTTACGAAGATCAACATGCCGTTGTCGCAAGCCTTGCAACACATGTTGAAAGTAGAGCTGATTACCTTGAGGGATCCTCCTCAGAATGTCAACACTTCCTCTCCGAGATATAATCCTAATGCTAAGTGTGCTTACCACTCCAATAGCCCGGACATAATCGATGATTGTTGGGCTCACGAAGAACAAGATTCAAGATATGATTGAAGCTAAGCATTGAGTTTGATCCTCTGTTGAGACTCGAGCGTGATCAGCGCTCCTATGCCTAACCATGACAAAGGTTCCAATCTTTGTGGGTGAGGATACTTATGTTTTCAACATAGATGACTTGACTATTCCTCGATGGTGTTAAGAAGAATTTCTTTGCAAGCGGTGTCAATCGGGATGTCGAAAATTGCCGTTGGTGCCCTACACACGATGGTTGTGCTTGGTTGAGAAGGCGTGTCGATTGCATGATGGATAACCGTGAGATACTATTCTTGAAACCACATGCGGTTGTGTGAAGAAATGTCTAAATTGAAGATTGACAATGCAAATGAAGCTTACCATCTGTATGGGATACCTTGGGGCAGCCAAGTGGAAAGTATGATTACATGGTGAAGTACTATTCACAAGCTACAAGATTCCTATTGAAGATGTTAAAAACTGGGATGGGGTGACGACTTCCTAGAAGACTATCTTGATGTTAACACGATAAGGATTTCCTCTGTGATCACATTGCCTAGGTGGCACCTCTCATCATTACTTCTCCCGGACCGGTTCCATATTCCTCCAACAAAGCTATCCCTTGGAATTATGGATCTGAGGTTTACTATCATGGTGTCAAGCAAGACCCTCTGACCGTCGAAGATCTTACAGTTGAAGCTTCTATTCCGACATTGACAACATCACGGATCAAGCAAGGTGACCCGAGCTGGAAGGTGTTCTCTCGGATATTTCCCTCAAAGACAACTGCGACTCAGCTCGCATTCCATCTACTAACCAATATCCCGGCTAGTGGGAAAGAACGATGACTCATCTGCTCAACGGAAGTACCAAAGGAAGTTCTTGAAGACACCTCAAACGAGAAATGGAGAAATTCGAAGATTATCAAGAAGAGTGACTACAATGTTGTGGAGCAGTTGGGACGGACTCGTCCAAGATCTCCATGCTTGCCTTTGCTCTTGTGCTCCGAGGCTCACGCTAACCTTGGTGAAGTTTACGAAGAATGCTCATGTACCGCAAGAACACTACTTGATCAATTTGAAGTTTGTATTCTGGCACGGCTACCAACAACGGCCTATGTTTCTCTGATGCTAATTTGACTCCTGCCGGAAGGAAACACAACAAAGCCTTGCACATCTCTATTGAATGCAAGGGCGTTACATTATCTCATGTTTTGGTGGATACTGGTTCTGCTCTGAACATCCTACCGAAGATTGCTTTTGATCGACTTGATGTTGAAGGGTTGGTTCTGAGACCCAGTGACATCATTGTGAGAGCTTTTGATGGTTCTAAGCGAGCGATTGCTTGGAGACTCACTACACTGTCAAAGTCGGTTCCCAGACTTTTGACTCTACTTTCTTTGTCATGGACATCCGTCCAGCTTACTCTTGCCTACTCGGACGCCCTTGGATACATGAGGCAGGCGCTGTTACCTCTACCTTGCATCAGAAGTTGAAGTACCCGGTAAAAGGGAAAGTTGTTACGGTATGTGGTGAAGAAGAGTACATGGTCAGTCATCTACAGTCGTTCCGATACCTCGAGTTAGAAGGTGAATTCTTTGAGACTCCCTGCCAAGCTTTTGAAACAGTCCCCAGAGTCGTGCCTGTTGACTCTCCTGCTACTCCTGAAGTTACACGAGCTCCTCCTAGGATGGCCTCGCTGAAAGATGCTCAGCTGCGTTGAAGAGGGTGGTAGTACTATTTGGGTCACTCCTAATCTTCCTTTCAAGTTTGACAAGATGGTTTAGGCGCTTGTGACGTGCCAACTTCCTTTCGCATCGGCCAGAATGGAATCCATGCTATAGAGGACGACGACAGCGACTTCGACATCAGCAAATGGATCTTCCCAACTCCCGACAACGGACTCAGCAATTGGAAGACAGAAGACGTCATACCAATCTCCTTTAGACAGGAGTAATTGCTCTTGTTTTGTTTTACTTTTCGTATTTTCTATGTTTTGAACAATAAACTCTAAAGCCTAGTGCCTTGCCCGGGGCATCGTGGCTCGTTTGCGAGGGTTATTATCTGTCATTTGCATATTTACATTCAATAAATTTGTTGGACTTTTGCATTCAATTGTGTCTTTCTTTCTTTTACTTTATCACCCCTTCAAAAAAGCTATGTGTTTCTTACACACACCCACATGATACACTGCAGAATCACTCCGAATCTCGTTGATAACAGCTATGCTATTGCTAAATATGACTTCGATAATCCGATCTACCAAGTCGAAGATGAAAGTGAGGAAGATTGTGAAGTTCCAGGAGAACTTGTCAGACTGCTGCAGCAAGAAGATCGAGTTATACAGCCACACGAAGAGCAAGTTGAGGTTGTGAATTTGGGTCTTGACAGAAAAAGAGATCAAGATAGGAGCGGGTCTTGAGAACAGTGTCAAAGAAAGGTTGATTCAGATGCTACGAGACTATATTGAGGTTTTCGCTTGGTCATACGAAGACATGCCAGGTTTAGACATTGATATTGTGGTACACCGGTTGCCAACGAAAGAAGGTTTTCTCCCCGTGAAATAGAAGGTTCGTCGCATGCGTCCTGAGATGTCAGAGAAAATCAAAGCCGAAGTTATGAAGCAGTTCAATGCCGGTTTTCTAGCCGTTACTTCTTATCCACAGTGGGTGGCAAACGTGGTACCCGTACCCAAGAAGGATGGCAAGGTACGAATGTGTGTGGATTACAGAGATTTGAACAAAGCGAGTGTCATACCCCAAAATTTGCCCTCATATTTCTCAAGATATTCCATACATCCCTACTCAAGGATTCCTCAAGAGTTGATCAAATGAACACTCTCCTAGACAATCAACCCAAACTAGGGTTTGGCATTTCTTAGATTCAGATGGACTTCTAACACCTCCAATGATTTTCATGCTTCCTCATATGCTTCAAAGATTCTCCATGTCAAGTTTCAAGCTTCACAAGTCAAGTTTCCTCAGACAACTTCTCAGATGGTTGAAAATCAGTTGTATTGGTCAAAAAGTCAACTGTGGTCAACATACAGTCAAACTTCCTGATTTTTGGTCAACATCCTCATTTTGAAGTTACATTCATCATTTGATCAAGGGTTGATCATGATTCATCAAGAAAACTCAAGATTTGCTCAAAAGTCAAACTTTCTAAATTAGGGTTTCTAGGTGAAAAGTCAACTGAACTTTGACTGATCATAACTTTCTCATACTTTCTCAGAAATTTTTCCACCACCTCTTTTCTTGAAGGAAATTCAATTCTCTACAACTTCATGTCTCACAAGAATGTCCAAAAAATGCTTCATTTTGAGAGGTATAGCTCAAAACATTACAGGTCATTTTCAAAGTCAACAAAAAGTCAACATTTTGTTTTGAGGATATATTGAGCATGGTAACTCCAATTGAAGTGAAACCAAATACATTGTTTAGAGGACTCTTAGAGCTTTCCAAAAAGTCCAAGAACTCTCAAATATGTGGAAAATTGAGCAAGATACACCATTCACAAGTTGGGGAATTTTGAAAGAATGCACAAAGAGAGATGCTTCAAAAAAATCAAATCTTTTGCAAATGAGCCTACTTTTTCTTCATCCTAACTTATTTCTCATACAATTAGGAATGTCCAAGCCCAATGCCATGAATTTTTGATTTATTTTTCTATTTAATGTTGAATTTATTCATTTAAATACAAATTAAATTTTAAAATAAATTATAAAATTCAAATTAATTGCAAAGATTGATTTTATTCTTTCCTTGAGATCCAATTAACTCACAGATGCCAGCAAATTCGAAATTGGAGCAAAAAAGGCAAGATTGGATTGAAATTGATCAAGTTTTGAATATTTGATTTTCATGAAAAAATCAAATTTGATTTCCTTTGAATGTTGATTAATTCTTTCCAAATTCAACTCCAAATCCATCCAGTATAAATGTACAATGCATACCTATCAAGAAAGAACGAAAAAATTGCTCTACATACCCTATTCCAAAGTTCAAAAATCCGTGTGTTTGAAGCAACTGGTAACCCTAGTTTTGCTTGATTCAACCCATTCAAACCGTCCATTACATTCCTTGAGGTCTTTAGAGTCGATCCAGACTCTTACATCGTTCAAAACCATCAAGAATCAAGCAATTCAGTTTCGGTTTGTTCTTATTTTTCCAAATTCGATTATCAATATTCATGCATTATTAACCCTGTTTTGATTGTTCGTTTGTGTTTAGAATCGAGTTTGCAAACTTTCTGGGCAAGCCAATTGAATTTCTATGGCCGGAATCGTGTTTCACCATGATTAGGGTTTATGTGACCGATTTAGGGTTTCACGAAATACATAAAATTGGACAACAAGACCTATCTGTTGCATTGGAATGCTTCAAGGAATCGAACCATGGCCTTAGATATAATTTATATTATGTATCTTGCATTTTGATTTTGCGGGGCTGTAGCGTCGAACCAAAGCCGCGCTATCTTTCAAAAATTCAAAGGTTGAAGATGGCGCGAGATCGGAGAGCGGCGTGTTAATTTCCATTAACTCCGTTTCAAAGCGATAGAACATGCCACTCGGTTGGTCGGTGCGTTGGTTTTCAAAGGTTGAGCATCGGTACCAGTTCGAACCATCTTTGGGACCATTATTTTACAATGACTTTTCCTCTTATTTTCATATTTTCATTATTTTAATATTTTCTATTCTATTTTAATTAATTTCTACATTTTTATTCTGCATTAAAATTCATCAAAAATTATTTTCTTTTGCATTTACATTCTGAAAATCTTTATTTAATTTAATAAATTAAAAAATATCCTTTTGCATGCATACTTATTTTTATTTTTATTTTAGCATTTAAATAATTGTAAATTAGTTTTTAATTACTAAAATGCATCTAAAAAATCCCAAAAAATTATTTTAGCATATTAATGTTATTTCAATATATTATAATTTTCTCATATTAAAATTAGTATTTTTTCTAACATTTTCTCTTATTTGATTTCATCATATTTTAGATTTCTCGTTTGTTTCACAGGTTCATCCGATTCAGACAATTCTTCCGTTTTTTGTTTCATTTTTCAATAATGTAATTGCATATGGGTTGTAATAGTTTTAATTAGGATTTTTACTTTTCCGCATTTTAAATTATGTATACGCCCCAAAGCCATGTAATAAGCGTGGGTTTTACTTTCACATTTTAATTTAGCTAGTAATTGGCGTGTAGAAATAATCAACATAATAAGATAATCTCTCATTAGGGTAATTCTCTCTCTACAATTCAAATGGTCATGTCCCTCGAGCGTAGAGGTATTCTAGCACCGTTGCCTTCAAACAAATCATCATAGTCCCTTGATACAAAGATCATAGACCCACGATGTCGCCTCCGAATACATGATCTTGACCCTCGATTGTAAGCCTCGAAAATGATGATAGTCCTTGATGTGCTAGGATACTTCCTACAGTTGCCTTCTATGACCATCCGATGTCCTTCGAATGTCCCTACTACATCCAGAATGGAGCTATCTACCAACTAATGGTATGGCTAGCGCTATTCTAAAGGAGCGTAAAATAACACGAACGACCAATTACGAGTAGGTAATAAGACTTTTAGTTGCTTGCTCTATCAAAATACTTTTCACACCTCACACTTTTTTCAAAGTCCAAACTCTTTTCAAAAACATTTCCGAACACTTTGTATACATTCCTACATGAATCATTACAAAGTCAAAGTGAAATTCCTTTTCAAAACATCATTCAAACACACAGAAAGCACAAGTTTTTCAAAAGTGATCTATAAAGCAACTAAGAGCCCGTAGATAAACTACGGATGGAAAGGGGTGCTAATACCTTCCCTTTTCATAACCTTCTCCCTTACTCAGAATCTAACGAAGGTCTTTTTCTGTACTTTTACCTTCCCTTAATTGGATAAAAATAAAAGTCGGTGGCGACTCTTGCTATCCGCACATTTGCGATACAAAAATCCAAAAGGTCAGTTCACCGTATTCACAGGCTGGCGACTCTGGGAGACACCCTAAAGAGAATGCCTTAAGGATTTATAGATCATTTTTATTGCTTTCTGTTTGACTTGCTTGCTTTACTTTTAAGGGTTGCTTGGGTATTATATTGTTGGGGGATCCTACACCCGGATCCGGGTTTCCTTTTAGGTAAGTGGCATTAGATCATTGCGACCGCTAGACGTATAACTAAACGGTCAACATGATGGCTACGTTAGCGTGACACTTTGGTTGTCCCGATACTCCTCATTTCCAAGTTGAGGATAGTATTTGGCTTCTACGTGGTGTCATCAAGCGCTAACTAAACTTTTAGAACCTTAATTGACCCATCTTGGCCATTAGAAGGTAGTGAGATGGCCGACTTTGGTGTAGACCGAGGTTGGTTGATACTCGATGCTACGCTCATTGAGATCAGACTTTTGGGACATTTTCGACCACTTGGCGTCGTATTGAAATAAGCGCCTAGAAAGATCAATGATGTGAGATTCCTAGAACCCTTACTATTATAGGGGATGAACCAACTCAAACTTTTGGTGGGGTAATCACCTAGACCTCATGCAAGCCTTAAACCATAGGCTCATTGTGTGATTTGTTTGTGTGTGCTATACATGACATCATGACATCATCTGCATTACATATCATTTCTAACCATTTCAAGGACCTAGGGATTTATCTTTGCTCTGTTTTGTAGGTGTTATGGCTTCTAGAAAGACTATTCGAATCAACTTCATGGGTATACCTTCTCAACTCAAAGAATTGGTTTCAGAAATTCCCGACCATGCTCAGTTCATCAAAAGACACGGTTATCTACTTGACTTAGTTATCTCCGGTTTTGAAGAAGATATGATGCATGTCCTATTCCAGTTCTTTGATCCGAAACACCATTGCTTTACATTCCCCGATTATCAATTGGTTCCTACCTTGGAAGAGTGCTCTAAGCTACTTGGGATACCTATTCTTGACCAAATGCCGTTCACCGGTTTAGAAAAGGTTCCTAAGTATGAAGACATTGCATCAGCTTTACATCTTAAGCGCTCAGACATTGAAGCCAATTGGGAAACTAGAAGCGGAGTTAAGGGTTTACTTTCTAAGTTCCTAATTAAGAAAGCTCGAGAATTCCTCAAAGCTATGAGTTTCCATGCATTTGAAAACATTGTGGCCTTGCTAATTTATGGTTTGGTTCTATTCCCTAACTCAGATCAATTCATAGATGTCAACGCCATCAAGTTGTTCCTTGCCCGTGATCCAGTGCCTACTTTACTTGGGGATATCCTACATTCTCTCCATACTCGTACTACTAAGAGACAAGGCACTCTCATGTGTTGTATACCGTTACTATCCAGGTGGTTTATTTCGCACCTTCCTCCATCAGTTTTGAAGAACGAACAAAGGTTGAGATGGTCTCAAAGGTTAATGTCACTCTCCCATTCAGATATCCATTGGAGTCTTTTCTCTCAAAAGGACTTCATCTTCATTGAACGTTGTGGAGAATTCCCTAATGTACCACTCCTTGGTATAAGGGGAGGTATTACTTACAACCCTTCTCTAGCTCTACGTCAGTTTGGTTTTGCTCAAAGAGATGGTCCGCATGATATGCTTCTCCAAGATGTTGTGTTCGATTACAATCACGATCTCCAGAATTACCGACGAAGGTTTATACACGCTTGGGGCATGGTAAAGAAGACTGATACCAAGACCTTGGGACACCAAAACCCCACTCCTTGGGAGCCTTACCTCAAATGGGTGCGAGCTCGAGCTCAAAACCTCATGATGCCATTCACGCCTGTTGTACCCGTGATTATGGAACCTGTTGCTATAGGTGACGTATCCTATACTATTCTCCATCCTGATATGCCTACTGATTTTGAAGACTTGAAGAGATCCTGGATTCAGCTTAAAGAAGAGAGAGGGATACATTTGAAGCTCAGTGTTATGCAAGTGAGAAGAAAGTGCTAGAGTTGACCAAGCTACTTCACGAGGAGCGCAACATCAACGCCTACCTCGGCACCAAGAGGAAGCGCCCATGGGAGACCTAGAAGCTTTATATTATGTTTTTCTTTTATTGTTTTGAACTATCTTTTGTACTTAAAAAGAAAAAGAATAAAAAGAGAACTAATGTTTGTTTGTTCATTGCTTGTTTAACAAATTTAAATCCTAAAGGTCCTTGAAAACATTGCATTGCATTCGCATAAACATCGCATAGCATAGCATAACATTGCATCACAGGTACATTGGAGATTGGTTTTCTCATTTTCTCGCTATTTATTTTAGCAGAAATGGCTCTCGAACAGACTGTCAAGGATCTCCAGGTTCAGAATGCTCAGTTTCAGCAGATGTTCACTAGCTTGGTCCAAGGCCAAGAAGATCTGAAGAAGCTCATCAACAAGAAGAAGAAGGTTGTGGGTCTACTCAACATGCGCAGACGCTACAAAGGTGGTCCTAAAGTGGTCAGTCGGATTGAACTCTCTGAGGACAGTGTCAAGAATGAAGGGAGTGACAAGGGTGATGGCGAAGGCAGCCAGCGTGAGCCTGAGAAAAGGAGAGACGATCAATACGATCATAGCCAATACTCTAATGAAGATGACAAGTACAAACAACTTGAAGACCGTCTGAATGCTGTGGAAAATCTGAAAATGTCCGGGCTGAATTTTGATGATCTGAGTCTTGTCCCTGGTGTTGTGATTCCTCCTAAGTTCAAAGTTCCTACTTTTGCCAAATATGATGGCATTTCTTGTCCAAAGCTTCATTTGAAGTCCTATGTCCAGAAGATCAACCCCCACACTGATGACAAAAAGTTGTGGATGCATTATTTTCAAGAGAGTTTGTCCGGAACTCAGTTGGAGTGGTATTATCAGCTCGAGAATGACCGTATCCGTACTTGGAGTGATTTGGCTGATGCTTTCTATAGACAGTATGAGTACAATGCTGAATTGACACCCACTCGCATGCAACTACAGAGCATGTCTATGGGTCGTGATGAGAAGTTCAAGGAGTATGCTCAGAAGTGGAGAGATCTAGCAGGCAGAGTTCAACCACCCTTGTCCAATAGGGAATTGGTTGATATGTTTATGGGAACATTGTCAGGTCCATTCTTCAATCATCTGATTGGAAACTCTTCAGCCGGATTCACCGAGCTGATACTTACAGGCGAGCGTATTGAAGCTGGTATCAATAGCGGAAAGATTCATGTAGAGTCATCATCAAATGCTGCGAAGAGATCTTTTGGTGGTAAGAAAGAAGCCAATGCTGTGTATGGTCAGAAAAGCCGAGCCAAGAACGACCGCGCTCAATCTGTGGGGGCAATTGTGATCTCCAATCCTACATCAACGCAACCTCAGCGAGACAACGCGCGTAGCCAGAACGCGCCACGAAGACAATTTACGAAGATCAACATGCCTTTGTCGCAAGCCTTGCAACACATGTTGAAAGCAGAGCTGATTACCTTGAGGGATCCTCCTCAGAATGTCGACACTTCCTCTCCGAGATATAATCTTAATGCTAAGTGTGCTTACCATTCCAATAGCCCCGGTCATAGTACTGATGATTGTTGGGCTCTGAAGAACAAGATTCAAGATATGATTGAAGCTAAGCAGATTGAGTTTGATCCTCCTGTTGAGACTCCCGAATGTGATCAACGCTCTTATGCCTAACCATGACAAGAGTTCCAATGCTGTAGGTGATGATACTTATGTTTTCAACATAGATGACTTGACCATTCCTCTGATGACTGTTAAGAAAAACTTGCTGCAAGCCGGTATCAATCCAGGATGCCTAGAAAATTGCCGTTGGTGCCCTTCCGCACCTGATGGTTGTGCTTGGTTGAGAAGACGTGTCCAGTGCATGATGGATAACCGTGAGATACTATTTCTGAAACCACCTGTGCAGAAGTTGTGTGAAGATATGTCTAAGCTGAAGATTGACAATGCAAATGAAACCGAACCATCTGTGTGGGATACCTTGGGACAGCCAAGTGGAAAGTATGACTACATGGTGAAGTATTCCGTTCCCGAGAGCTACAAGATTCCTATTGAAGACGTTAAGGCAACCGGATGGGGTGACGACTTCCCAGAAGACTATGCTGATGTTAACACCATAAGGATTTCCTCTGCTGATCCTGTGCCTAGAGTGGCACCTCTCATTATCACTTCTCCCGACGGTTCCATATTCCTCTGACAAAGCTATCCCTTGGAATTATGGATCTGAGGTTTACTATCATGGCGTCAAACAAGACCCTCTGACCATTGAAGACCTTACCGTTGAAGCTTATATTCCTGACATTGACAACATCACCGGATTCAGTAAGGTGACCAGAACTGGAAGGGTGTTCTCTCCAGATATCTCTCCTCCGAAAGACACCGCGGCTCCGCTCGCATTCCAGCTACTCAACCAATTTCCCAGCCGAGGAAAGAACGGTGACTCATCTCAAGTACCAAAGGAAGTTGCGAAGACACCTCAAACAAGAAATGGAGGAAATTACGAAGATTATCAAGAAGAGTGACTACAATGTTGTGGAGCAGTTGGACAGACTCCAAGATCTCCATGCTTGCTTTGCTCTTGTGCTCGAGGCTCATGCTAGCCTTGGTGAAGTTTCGAAGAATGCTCACGTGCCGCAAGACACTACCAGATCAATTTGAAGTTTGTATTGCTAGCACGGCTGCCAACAACGGCCTAGGCTTCTCGATCTTGATTTGACTCTCTGGGAAGGAACACAACAAAGCCTTGCACATCTACTGTGGAATGCAAGGGTACTACATTGTCTCATGTTTTGGTGGATCTTCGTTACGAACATCCTACGAAGCGCTTGATCGACTTGATGTCGAAGGGTTGGTTCGAGACCCGGACATCATTGTGCGAGCTTTTGATGGTTCTAAGCACTTGGAGAGCTCATTACGCCTCAAAGTCGGTTCCCGAATTTTGAGTCTACTTTCTTTGTCATGGACATCCGTCCGCTTACTCTTGCCTACTTGGGCGCCTTGGATACATGGGGCGGTATACCTCTACCTTACATCAGAAGTTGAAGTACCCGGTGAAAGGGAAAGTTGTTACAGTATGTGGTGAAGAAGAATACATGGTCAGTCATCTACAGTCATTCCGATACCTTGAGGTGGAAGGTGAATTCTTTGAGACTCCTGCTTTTGAAGTCCCAGTCATGCTGTTGACTCTACTCTGAAGTTACACAAGCTCCTCCTAGGATGGCCTCCCTGAAAGATGCTCAAGGTGCAGTTGAAGAAGGTGGTAGTGCTATTTGGGGTCAGCTCCCCGATCTTCCCTTCAAATTTGACAAGACTGGTTTAGGCTTCACTATCAAAGGTCAGAAGATGATTCGCCGCGAGCGTGCCGGCCAACTTCCTTTCCGCATCAGCCAGAGTGGAATCCATGCTATAGAAGGCGGCGCGGTGACTTGACATCGACAAATGGATCTTTCCAACTCGGATCGTGGGCTCAAAATTGGAGGACAAGACGTCATACCAATCTCCTTTAGTCGAGTAATTATTCTTGTTTTGTTTGCTTTTCGTATTTTCTATGCTTTGAACAATAAACTCTAAAGCCTAGTGCCTTGCCCGGGGCATCGTGGCTCGTTTGCGAGGGTTATTATTTGTCGTTTGCGTATTTTCATTCAATAAATTCGTTGGACTTTTGCATTCAATTGTGTTTTTCTTTCTTTTACTTTATCACCCTTCAAAAGGCTATGTGTTCTTACACACACCCGTGATACAACTGAGAATCACTCGAATCTAATAACAGCTATGCTAGTGCTAAATATGACTTGATAATCCGATCTACCAAGCCGAAGATGAAAGTGAGGAAGATTGTGAAGTGCCGGAGAACTTGTCGAATGCTGCAAGAAGATCGAGTTATACACCCACACGAAGAGCAAGTTGAGGTTGTGAATTTGGGTAACGAAGACGAAAAGAGATCAAGATAGGAGCGGGTCTTGAGAACGTGTCAAAGAAAGGTTGATTCGATGCTACGACACTATATTGAGGTTTTGCTTGGTCATACGAAGACATGCGGGTTTAGACATTGATATTGTGGTACACGATTGCCAACAAAGAAGGTTTTCTCGGTGAAGGAAAGAAAGTTCGTATCGTCTGAGATGTCGAGAAAATCAAAGCCGAAGTTATGAAGCAGTTCAACGCTGGTTTCTTGGCTATTACTTCTTATCCGCAGTGGGTTGCAAACGTGGTACCCGTACCTAAGAAGGATGGCAAGGTACGAATGTGTGTGGATTACAGAGATCTGAACAAGGCGAGTCCGAAAGATGATTTCCCGCTTCCTCATATTGATGTTCTGGTTGAAAACACCGCTCAACACAAGGTTTTCTCCTTCATGGATGGTTTCTCCGGTTACAATCAGATCAAAATGGCTCCTGAAGACATGGAGAAGACTACTTTTGTTACACAGTGGGGCACTTTTTGCTACAAAGTTATGCCGTTTGGACTGAAGAACGCCGGCGCTACTTACCAGCGTGCCATGGTGGCACTATTTCATGACATGATTCATCACGAGATAGAGGTCTACGTCGACGACATGATAGCTCGATCACAGACTTAAGAAGAACATCTCGATCATTTGCAGAAACTATTTGACAGATTGAAGAAGTACAGACTAAGACTTAACCCTAACAAGTGCACTTTTGGAGTCAGATCCGGTAAACTCCTAGGGTTTGTTGTCAGTGGTAAAGGTATTGAAGTTGACCCCGCCAAGGTTAAAGCTATTCAAGAGATGCCAGCTCCCTGCACCGAGAAAGAAGTCAGAGGTTTCTTGGGCCGTTTGAACTACATTGCCAGATTCATTGCACACCTAACTGCTACTTGTGAGCCGATCTTCAAATTACTAAAGAAAGATCAAGTAGTGGAATGGAATGACGATTTCCAGATCGCTTTTGACAAAATCAAGGAGTACCTGCAGAATCCTCCTATCCTGATGCCGCCTACCAAAGGAAGACCTCTCATCATGTACTTAACAGTGTTAGAGAATTCGATGGGGTGTGTGTTGGGGCAACATGACGAGTCTGGTCGAAAAGAGCATGCAATATACTACCTTAGCAAAAAGTTTACCGACTGTGAAACAAGATACTCACAGCTCGAGAAAACTTGCAACGCTTTGGCATGGGCTGCTCGCCGACTAAGACAGTATATGTTGACTCACACTACCTTGTTGATTTCCAAGATGGATCCGATAAAATACATATTTGAGAAACCAGCTCTCTCCGGAAGAATAGCAAGATGGCAAATGATCTTGACCGAATATGACATCCAGTACACTTCTCAAAAAGCAATCAAAGGAAGTGTAGTAGCCGATCATTTGGCTCATCAAGCCGTAGATGACTATCAGTCTATGCAGTTCGAGTTTCCCGACGAAGATGTTTTAGTAGTTACCGATTGTGAGGAACCAGGCCCAGACGAAGGACCTGAACAAGGATCCCGATGGACTATGGTCTTTGATGGAGCCTCAAATGCACTTGGCAATGGCATTGGCGCCATCATTACATCCCCTGCAGGCGGACACACGCCTTTCACCGCCAGATTATGTTTCAATTGCACCAACAATATGGCCGAATACGAAGCGTGCATCATGGGTATTAAAGCTGCTATTGACTTAAGAATCAAGTTCTTGCAAGTATATGGAGACTCAGCTTTAGTGATCAGTCAGATTAAGGGCGAATGGGATACGAAGCATCCGAATCTCATTCCGTATCGAGAGCATGTTTTGAGTTTGATCCCCTACTTCGAAGAGGTTACTTTTGATCATATTCCACGAGAAGAGAATCAGTTGGCAGATGCATTGGCTACTATGTCATCTATGTTCAAGGTTAGATAGGACAACGAGGCTCCCCTGATTATCATTGAGAAGTTTGACGAACCAGCGTATTGTTATGAACTTGATACAGAAGAGAAACCTTGGTACTACGATGTGAAGAGGTATCTTGTGACTCAGGAATATCCCGCAGGGGCATCTGTCAACGATAAGAAATTCATGAGAAGGTTTGCATCCAAATTCTTCCTCAGCAACGGCATCTTGTACAAGCGCAATCATGATTTGTGCTTACTCCGCTGTGTAGACCGGAAAACAGCGGAACGTATCATGGAAGAGTTACACGAAGGCGCATTTGGTACTCACCCCAGTGGGCATACGATGGCTAAGAAGATTCTGAGAACAGGTTACTATTGGTCCACCATGGAAGCGATTGTCACCGTTCGCTCGATCTTGTCACAAATGCCAGGTTTATGCATAAAGTACATGTACCTCCAGTACCTCTGAACGTTCTAACAGCTCCTTGGCCTTTCGCAATGTGGGGCATTGACATGATTGGAGAAATCAAGCCCACAGCTTCCAATGGACATCGTTTCATCCTTGTGGCAATCGACTATTTCACCAAGTGGGTAGAGACAGCCTCGTTCGCATCTGTTACCAAGAATGTTGTGGCTCGATTCATCAAACATAATCTTATATGTCGGTATGGCACTCCTGAAAGGATTATCACAGATAATGGCTCTAATCTCAACAACAAGATGATCACCGAACTTTGCACGCAGTTCAAGATCAAGCATCACAACTCTTCTCCTTATCGGCCTAAGATGAATGGCGCAGTGGAAGCCGCCAACAAGAACATTAAGATTATACACAAGATGACAGTGACTTACAAAGATTGGCATGAGATGTTACCATTTGCTCTTCATGGTTATCGCACTGACGAACATCAGCAGGGCAACCCCTTCTCTCTTGTGTACGGTATGGAAGCCGTCCTACCCATCGAGGTCCAGATACCCTCAACTAGAGTCCTCCAGGACGCAGAGTTAGGCGAAGATGATTGGGTCCAGACTCGCCTTGACCAGATTAACTTGATTGATGAGAAACGACTCGCATCCATCTGCCATGGACAGATTTATCAGAAACGAATGATCAGAGCATTTAACAAGAAGGTCAAGCACCGAGTGTACCAAGTTGGTGACCTAGTAGTCAAGTGCATCATTCTTCCACAAGGTGATCCCAGGGGCAAATGGACTCCCACCTATGAGGGACCATTTGTAGTCAAGACAGTATTTTCAAGCGGAGCTATGATACTTAGCACCATGGATGGTGAAGACTTCCACACCCCGTGAACGCAGACATAGTCAAAAATACTACGCATAAAGAGACCCGCTAGGTCGGCGAACCTAGGCAAAAATAAGGGCATCTGGCGAACCAAAAGGTTCGGGCAAAAGTTAAGGATATATACAAAACATGTACACCCAAGTCGAAAACACGAAAAGGCGGCTTGGGCAAAAAAGGGTATCCCGGTAGACTGAAAACCCGAAAGGGCGGTCTAGGCAAAAGTTAGGGATTTAAGCGTACGACTATGTCTCTTCCAAATCACCTGTTTTTAGACTACAATCAGCATTCAAGATTCAAATGGCGAAGATCAATTCACTCACTTTCCCCTGACAGCAAGGAGATGAGATAGTTGAAATATATGAGTACTAGCATAGTTGGAACTTAACGAGATTGTTTCCGCATAGCCTTTTACTTTCCTCTTGTATAAACTACTTGGCCATACGCCACCTTTCAAATAAATACAAATTTCCTTCTATTTACAAATTCTTTTGTTTGTTGTTGTTTGCATAAAGTCCAACGTTTGCTCTGAATGATTATATGCATCTGACAATAAGAACTTGTTCGCAAACATACGAAAAGTGAGCATGCAAAAGTAATTACTACAGGTTCCAGGAATTGAGATGACGACGAAAGTCACCAAAAACATTCCCCCGCAGGACACCAATCTCTACAAAGGTGTCACTCACCACAGACCTTTCCCAGCGGAGTATGTGTTAGTCCATGAGCAATAACTCCACTCAATTCGAACAGTGTTGCATCAGTCTCCAAGCGGTATCATTTCATCCCCAGCCGAGATGCCTGTCTCCAACAAATATCCCTCAGCAATCTCCCTTTCCCCAGCAGCAGCAGTATCCAGACTTGGAACTTGGTCAGATAGTGCATCGGAGGAAACCTACACCTCATATACCTCAGCCAGAGATTACAACGGGCCCTAGATCCTTCTAACCCGATCTCCCAGTAGCTATCAAAGGCTCTCCGACAGGATTTACACTTAAGACCCCCAGTAGAGCACCTCTTCACTTTTTCCACGGCAGAACCTATACATTGGATTCCCCACAGAAGTGCCTCCTAAATCCTCCCCAGCAGGGTCTACGAACAAGATCTTTGGCGGCACATTCCTCGAACTCTTCCATCCACAACAGTATCTAGGCTCAAGACTTGGTCAGATAGTGCATCGGAGGAATCAAAGTTCATCCTTCTCTTTCCCCAAGCAGGGTCTCCACCCACTTCATCCTCAAGCAGAACATCCGCATCTTCTTCAAGATGGATATGTTTTGAAATACCACAACGTCTATCATTCATACATTATTCATAAATATCATAATTTGTGCATATATCATTCATACGCATCGTCATGCATCATACTTTGCATAAGACTAACAATATTCTATCAAAATTTCTCTTGTTTTCTCCAAAACAGGTAAAAGTCATTTTTGACGCAAGCAGGTCCAAGATTAATACCGAAACCAGGAAAGCTATCGAGCGACGACCAACTTCGTTGTTCTCCAACAGCGAATCCAGGATTAATACCCGAAGCTAGACGGGAAACCCTATCCGAACGATCACAAGTTATCCTCCGATAACAGGCAGTGGATCAACACCCGATGCACAACAGGGAAATATCCACATTTTGTCAACTATTATCCCCTCAGAGCCGTCAGCACAAAGAACTATTCTGACCCCCTCTCACTATCAACAGCAACTACGAGAGTCTAGCGTACGGCTCAGTTGCCTTGGATGGCATCTTAAGCCCATCTCCGACTACTTGTCAACGTTTCTCAGCTTTCAGAATGCTGCATATTTGGTTAAAAAATCAATACAAACCAATAACTTCATTCAAAGACGAGCACAAAGTCTAACGTACGACTCCTTCCAGATGGCATCCTAAGCCCATCTCCTTCCAGAAGTATCTACAGAGCCTAGCGTACGGCTCACTCCCCAGCATCAATCCTTCCGGATGGCATCTTAAGCCCATCTCCTGTACAACCACCTCGAGTCTGGCGCACGACTCATTCCCCAGCGAAGTCTCCAACTTCTCCAAATGGCATCTGTAAGCCCATTCCCGCATCATCACCAACAGTGAGTGCAAATTTTCAGGTGTACTCGAGTGTTCAATCATCTTCTACCTCCAGGTCACGAAAGGCAAACATGCCAATCTAAACCTTCCAGTACAAGAAGATTGAACAGGGGCAGCTGTCATACCCCAAAATTTGCCCTCATATTTCTCAAGATATTCCATACATCCCTACTCAAGGATTCCTCAAGAGTTGATCAAATGAACACTCTCCTAGACAATCAACCCAAACTAGGGTTTGGCATTTCTTAGATTCAGATGGACTTCTAACACCTCCAATGATTTTCATGCTTCCTCATATGCTTCAAAGATTCTCCATGTCAAGTTTCAAGCTTCACAAGTCAAGTTTCCTCAGACAACTTCTCAGATGGTTGAAAATCAGTTGTATTGGTCAAAAAGTCAACTGTGGTCAACATACAGTCAAACTTCCTGATTTTTGGTCAACATCCTCATTTTGAAGTTACATTCATCATTTGATCAAGGGTTGATCATGATTCATCAAGAAAACTCAAGATTTGCTCAAAAGTCAAACTTTCTAAATTAGGGTTTCTAGGTGAAAAGTCAACTGAACTTTGACTGATCATAACTTTCTCATACTTTCTCAGAAATTTTTCCACCACCTCTTTTCTTGAAGGAAATTCAATTCTCTACAACTTCATGTCTCACAAGAATGTCCAAAAAATGCTTCATTTTGAGAGGTATAGCTCAAAACATTACAGGTCATTTTCAAAGTCAACAAAAAGTCAACATTTTGTTTTGAGGATATATTGAGCATGGTAACTCCAATTGAAGTGAAACCAAAGACATTGTTTAGAGGACTCTTAGAGCTTTCCAAAAAGTCCAAGAACTCTCAAATATGTGGAAAATTGAGCAAGATACACCATTCACAAGTTGGGGAATTTTGAAAGAATGCACAAAGAGAGATGCTTCAAAAAAATCAAATCTTTTGCAAATGAGCCTACTTTTTCTTCATCCTAACTTATTTCTCATACAATTAGGAATGTCCAAGCCCAATGCCATGAATTTTTGATTTATTTTTCTATTTAATTTTGAATTTATTCATTTAAATACAAATTAAATTTTAAAATAAATTTTAAAATTCAAATTAATTGCAAAGATTGATTTTATTCTTTCCTTGAGATCCAATTAACTCACAAATGCCAGCAAATTCGAAATTGGAGCAAAAAAGGCAAGATTGGATTGAAATTGATCAAGTTTTGAATATTTGATTTTCATGAAAAAATCAAATTTGATTTCCTTTGAATGTTGATTAATTCTTTCCAAATTCAACTCCAAATCCATCCAGTATAAATGTACAATGCATACCTATCAAGAAAGAACGAAAAAATTGCTCTACAGACCCTATTCCAAAGTTCAAAAATCCGTGTGTTTGAAGCAACTGGTAACCCTAGTTTTGCTTCGATTCAACCCATTCCAAGCCGTCCATTACATTCCTTGAGGTCTTTAGAGTCGATCCAGACTCTTACATCGTTCAAAACCATCAAGAATCAAGCAATTCCAGTTTCGGTTTGTTCTTATTTTTCCAAATTCGATTATAAATATTCATGCATTATTAACCTGTTTTGATTGTTTGTTTGTGTTTAGAATCGAGTTTGCAAACTTTCTGGGCAAGCCAATTGAATTTCTATGGCCGGAATCGTGTTTCACCATGATTAGGGTTTATGTGACCGATTTAGGGTTTCACGAAATACATAAAATTGGACAACAAGACCTATACCTTTGCATTCGGAATGCTTCAAGGAATCGAACCATGGCCTTAGATATAATTTATATTATGTATACTGCATTTTTGATTTTGCCAGGGCCTGTAGCGTCGAACCAAAGCCGACGCTATCTTTCAAAAATTCAAAAGGTTGAAGATGACTGGATGGCGCGAGCGGGAGGAGATCTAGAGGCGACGCGTGTTAATTTCCATTAACTCCGTTTCCAAACAGTAGAACATGCCAACTCAGTTGGTCAGCGCGTTGGTTTTCAAAGTTTGAGCATCAGGTCCCCAGTTCGAACCATGCTGGGACCATTATTTTTTTACAAACTGACTTTTCCTCTTATTTTTCATATTTTCATTATTTTAATATTTTCTATTCTATTTTAATTAATTTCTACATTTTTATTCTGCATTAAAAATTCATCAAAAAATTATTTTCTTTTTGCATTTACATTCTGAAAATCTTTATTTAATTTAATAAATTAAAAAATATCCTTTTGCATGCATACTTATTTTTATTTTTATTTTAGCATTTAAATAATTGTAAATTAGTTTTTAATTACTAAAATGCATCTAAAAAATCCCAAAAAATTATTTTAGCATATTAATGTTATTTCCAATATATTATAATTTTCTCATATTAAAATTCGTATTTTTTCTAACATTTTCTCTTATTTCGATTTCATCATATTTTCCGATTTCTCGTTTGTTTCACAGGTTCATCCGATTCAGACAATTCTTCCGTTTTTTGTTTCATTTTTCAATAATGTAATTGCATATGGGTTGTAATAGTTTTAATTAGGATTTTTACTTTTCCGCATTTTAAATTATGTATCTGCCCCAAAGCCATGTAATAGCGTAGGTTTTTACTTTCCGCACCTTTCCATTTCCGCTTTTACATTCCGCATTTTAATTTCTGCACCCTATAAATTGCTAGTAATTAGGCGTGTATGGCAAGATAATAATCAACATAGCCCACTAATTTTCAAGATAACAATATCTGAAATCAACACACTCTTTTCACACATGCACCCCTTAGGGTAATTCTCTCTCGTTGCCTTTACGAATTCAAATGGTCATGTCCCTCGAACGTAGAGGTATTCTAGCACCGTTGCCTTCAAACAAATCATCATAGTCCCTTCGATACAAAGATCATAGACCCACGATGTCGCCTCCGAATACATGATCTTGACCCTCGATTGTCGCCTACGAAAAATGATGATAGTCCCTTCGAATGTGCTAGGATACTTCCTACAAGTTGCCTTCTATGACCATCCGATGTCCCTTCGAATGTCCCTACTACATCCAACGAATGGAGCTATCTACCAACTAATGGTATGGCTAGCGCTATTCTAAAGGAACGTAAAATAACACGAAAACGACCAATTCTGAGTAGGTAATAAGACTTTTAGTTGCTTGCTCTATCAAAATACTTTTCACACCTCACACTTTTTTCAAAGTCCAAACTCTTTTCAAAAACATTTCCGAACACTTTGTATACATTCCTACATGAATCATTACAAAGTCAAAGTGAAATGCCTTTTCAAAACATCATTCAAACACACAGAAAGCACAAGTTTTTCAAAAGTGATCTATAAAGCAACTAAGAGCCCGTAGATAAACTACGGATGGAAAGGGGTGCTAATACCTTCCTTTTCATAACCTTCTCCCTTACTCGAATCTAACGGTCTTTTTCTCGTACTTTTACCTTCCCTTAATTGGATAAAAATAAAAGTCGGTGGCGACTCTTGCTATCCGCACATTTGCGATACAAAATCCAAAAAGTCGTTCACCAGACATGAGTCCGAAAGATGATTTCCAACTTCATATTGATGTTCTAGTTGACAACACCGCCAAAGATAAAGTTTTCTCCTTCATGGATGGTTTCTTCGGTTACAATCAGATCAAAATGGCTCCCGAAGACATGGAGAAGACTACTTTTGTTACACAGTAGGGTACTTTTTGTTACAAGGTTATGCCGTTCGGGCTGAAGAACGCAGGCGCCACTTATCAGCGTGCTATGGTGACATTGTTTCATGATATGATTCATCACGAGATAGAGGTCTACGTTGACGACATGATAGCTAGATCCCAGACAGAAGAAGAACATCTTGACCATTTGCAGAAACTATTTGACAGATTGAAGCAGTACAGACTGAGACTAAATCCTAACAAGTGCACCTTCGGAGTCAGATCCGGTAAACTCCTAGGGTTTGTTGTTAGTGGTAAATGTATTGAAGTTGATCCCGCCAAGGTTAAAGCTATTTAAGAGATGCCAGCTCCCCGCACCGAGAAGGAAGTCAGAGGTTTCTTGGGCCGTTTGAACTACATTGTCAGGTTCATTGCACATCTAACCGCTACTTGTGAGCCAATCTTCAAGTTACTAAAGAAAGATCAAGTGGTAAAATGGAACGACGATTGCCAGATCGCTTTTGACAAAATCAAGGAGTACCTATAGAATCCTCCTATCCTAATGCCGCCTACTGAAGGAAGACCTCTTATCATGTACCTAACAGTGTTGGAGAACTCAATGGGGTGTGTGTTGGGGCAACATGACGAGTCTGGTCGAAAAGAGCATGCAATATACTACCTTAGCAAAAAGTTTACCGACTGTGAAACAAGATACTCACAGCTCGCTCGAGAAAACTTGCAACGCTTTGGCTTGGGCTTCTCGCCGACTAAGACAGTATATGTTGACTCACACTACCCTGTTGATTTCCAAAATGGATCCGATAAAATACATATTTGAGAAACCAGCTCTCTCCGGAAGAATAGCAAGATGGCAAATGATCTTGACCGAATATGACATCCAGTACACTTCTCAAAAAGCAATCAAAGGAAGTGTAGTAGCCGATCATTTGGCTCATCAAGCCGTAGATGACTATCAGTCTATGCAGTTCGAGTTTCCCGACGAAGATGTTTTAGTAGTTACCGATTGTGAGGAACCAGGCCCAGACGAAGGACCTGAACAAGGATCCCGATGGACTATGGTCTTTGATGGAGCCTCAAATGCACTTGGCAATGGCATTGGCGCCATCATTACATCCCCTGCAGGCGGACACACGCCTTTCACCGCCAGATTATGTTTCAATTGCACCAACAATATGGCCGAATACGAAGCGTGCATCATGGGTATTAAAGCTGCTATTGACTTAAGAATCAAGTTCTTGCAAGTATATGGAGACTCAGCTTTAGTGATCAGTCAGATTAAGGGCGAATGGGATACGAAGCATCCGAATCTCATTCCATATCAAGAGCATGTTCTGAGCTTGATCCCCTACTTCGAAGAGATTACTTTTGATCATATTCCACGAGAAGAGAATCAGTTGGCAGACGCATTGGCTACTATGTCATCTATGTTCAAGGTTAGGTGGGACAACGAGGCTCCCCAGATCATCATTGAGAGGTTTGAAGAACCAGCGTATTGTTATGAGCTTGACACAGAAGAGAAACCTTGGTACTACGACGTGAAGAGGTATCTTGAGACTCAGGAATATCCCGCAGGGGCATCTGTTAATGATAAGAAGTTCTTGAGAAGATTTGCATCCAAATTCTTCCTCAGCAACGACATCTTATACAAGCGCAATCATGATTTGTGCTTACTACGCTGTGTAGACCGGAAGACAGCGGAACGTATCATGGAAGAATTACAAGAAGGCGCGTTTGGTACGCATTCCAGTGGTGATACGATGGCTAAGAAGATTCTGAGAACAGGTTACTATTGGTCCACCATGGAAGCTGATTGTCACCGCTACACTCGATCTTGTCACAAATGCCAGATATATGCAGACAAAGTGCACGTACCTCCAGTACCTCTGAATGTTTTAACTTCCCCTTGGCCTTTCGCAATGTGGGGCATTGACATGATCGGAGAAATCAATCCCACAGCTTCCAACGGACATCGTTTCATCCTTGTGGCAATTGACTATTTCACCAAATGGGTAGAGGCAGCCTCGTTCGCATCTATTACCAAGAATGTTGTGGCTCGATTCATCAAACATAATCTTATCTATCGGTATGGAACTCCAGAAAGGATTATCACAGATAACGGTTCTAATCTCAACAACAAAATGATCACTGAACTCTGCACGCAGTTCAAGGTCAAGCATCACAACTCTTCTCCTTATCGGCCTAAGATGAATGGCGCAGTGGAAGCCGCCAACAAGAACATTAAGAAGATTATACAGAAAATGACAGTGACTTACAAGGATTGGCATGAGATGTTACCATTTGCTCTTCATGGTTATCGCACTACAGCACGGACATCAACAGGGGCAACCCCCTTCTCTCTGGTATACAGTATGGAAGCGGTCCTACCCATCGAGGTTCAGATACCCTCAACAGAGTCCTCTAGGATGCAGAGTTAGACGAAGACGAATGGACTCAGACTCGCCTTGACCAGATTAACTTGATTGATGAGAAACGACTCACGTCCATTTGCCATGGACAGATCTATCAGAAGCGAATGATCAGAGCATTTAACAAAAAGGTCAAGCATCGAGTTTACCAAGTCGGTGATCTAGTAGTCAAGCGCATCATTCTTCCACAAGGTGATCCCAGGGGCAAATGGACTCCCACCTATGAGGGACCATTTGTAGTCAAGACAGTATTTTCAGGCGGAGCTATGATACTTAGCACCATGGACGGTGAAGACTTCCCACACCCAAAGGAACGCAGACATAGTCAAAAATACTACGATAAAGAGACCCGCTAGGTCGACGGACCTAGGCAAAATAAGATCCTGGCGAACCAAAAGGTTCGGGCAAAAGTTAAAGATATATACAAAACATGTACACCGCAAGTCGAAACCTGAAAAGGCGGTTGGGCAAAAAGGGTATCCGGTAGACTGAAACCCGAAAGGGCGGTCTAGGCAAAAGTTAGATTTAAGCGTTTACTATGTCTCGTCCCGATCACCTACCTACATTACTACTATCGATTCAAGTTCAAATGGCGAAAATCAATTCAATCACTTTCTCGACAAAGAAGGAGATGAGATGGTTGAAATATATGAGTACTAGCATAGTTGGAACTTAACGAGATTGTTTCCGCATAGCTTTTTTACCTTTCTCTTGTATAAATTATTTGGCCATACGCCGCCTTGTAAATAAATACAAGTTTCCTTCTCTTTACAAATTCTTGTTTGTTGTTGTTTGCATAAAGTCCAACGTCTGCTTTGAATGATTATATGCATTTGACAATAAAATTGCTCACAAACGTAAAAGGTAAGCATAACAGAGTAATTACTACAGGCTCCAGGAATTGAGATGACGACAGAAGTCACCAAGATGTTTCCCCCGCAGGGCATGATCCCCACAGAGATACCACTCACTACAACTTCTCCCCAGCGGAGTACAAATTTCCTTCAACTGGTCCTGATATCCCGAGCTTTGTCATGTTGGTCCCCGAGTAACGACTTCAACCAACTTGACACTGCCTCGTCACTAGCAGTTCTATCTCCAGCAGAGACATTTATCCCCAGCAGGATGCGTTTCAACAATTCCCTTTCCCCGGCAGCAGCAGTGTCTAGACTTGAAACTTGGTCAGATAGTGCATCGGAGGAAACTTACATCTTTTATTCCCCAGCCAGAGATTCCGACGGGCTCCAGATCCTTCTAACCCGGTCTCCGAGCAATTATCAAGTACTCTTCAGCAGGATCTATACACAAGATTCCCCAGTAGAGTACCTCCTAAGCTCTCCCCAGCAGAGTCTGCGTATGAGATCTTCAGCAACGTGTTTCTCGGTCTCTACCATCCACAACAGTATCTAGGCTCAAGACTTGGTCAGATAGTGCATCGGAGGAATCAAAGTTCATCCTTCTTTTTCCCCAAGCAGGGTCTCCACCCACTTCATCCTCAATAACATCTTCTTCTTCAAGATGGATATGTTTTGAAATACCATAACATCTATCATTCATACATCTCTTATAATGTCATAATTTGTGCATATGTCATTCATACACATTGTCATGCATCATACTTTGCATAAGACTAACAATATTCTATCAAAGGTTTCTCTTGTTTTCTCCAAAACAGGTGAAAGTCACTTCTGACGCAAACAGGTCCAGGATTAAGACCCGAATCCAGACGGGAAAACTATATGAACGACCAACCTCGTTGTCCTCCGACAACGGATCCAGGATTAAGACCCGAAGCCAGACGAGAAACCCTATCCGAACGATCACAAGTTATCCTCCGATAACAGGCATTGGATCAACACTTGAAGCACAACAGGGAAACTATCCACCTTCTGCCGACCATTATCCCCCCAGAGTAATCAGACGAAGATTTATTCTGACTCCTTCTTATTATCAACAAAGAACCACAGTAGTCGGCACGACTCGTTCTTGGATGGCATCTTAAGCCCATCTCCGACTACTTGTCAACATTTCTCCACCTTCGTATCGTCGCATATTTGGTTAAAACCAATATAAACCAATAACTTCATTCTGTTGGGCACGAAGTCTAGCGACGACCCCTCCGGATGGTATCCTAAGCCCATCTCCTCCGTGCGCCCACGAGCCTAGTGTGCGGTTCACTCCCAAATACGACCTTTCCAGATGGCATCTTAAGCCCATCCCCGTCAGCTCTCCTATCAGCAATCTCGAGTCTAGCATACGACTCATTCCCCAGCGAAGTCTCCAAATGGCATCTGTAAGCCCATTCCCGCATCATCATCAACAGCGAGTGCAAATTTTCAGGTGTACTCGAGTGTTCAATCATCTTCTACCTCCAGGTCACGAAAGGCAAAGCATGCCAATCTAACCCTTCCAGTACAAGAAGATTGAACAGGGGCAGCTGTCATACCCCAAAATTTGCCCTCCTATTTCTCAAGACATTCCATACATCCGTGCTCAAGAATTCCTCAAGAGTTGATCAGACAAACTCTCTCCTAGACAATCAACCCCAAACTAGGGTTTGGCAATCCTCAGATCCAGATGGACTTCCAACATCTCCAGTGATCATCATGCCTCCTCATATGCTTCATGTCATGTTTCAAGCCTTACAAGTCAAGTTTCCTCAGACAATTACTCAGATGATTGAAAATCAGATTGGTCAAAAAGTCAATCGTGGTCAACATACAACAAACTTCCCGATTTTGGTCAACATCCTCATATTGAAGTCACATTCATCATTTGATCAAGGGTTGATCATGATTCATCAAGAAAACTCAAGATTTGCTCAAAAGTCAACTTTCCAAATTAGGGTTTCTAGATGAAAAGTCAACTGAACTTTGATCGAGCATAACTTCTTCATACTTTCTAAATTTTTCCACCACCTCTTGTTTTGAAGGAAATTAAATTTCTACAACTTCATGTCTCACAAGAATGTTAAAAAATGCTTCATTTGGAAGTTATGGATCAAAACATTACGGTGTCCTTTTCAAAGTCAACAAAAGTCAACATTTTGTTTTGGAGATATATTGAGCATGGTAACTCCAATTGAGATGAAACCAAAGAGGTTGGTTAGAGGACTCTTAGATATTTCCAAAAGTCTAAGAACTCTCAAAATGTGGAAAATGAGCAAGATACACCTTGTGCAAGTTGGGCAATTTTGAAGAAGTGCACAAAGAGAGATGCTTCTAAAAATCAAAACTTTTGCAAATGGGCTTACTTTTTCTTCATTCAAACTTGTTCCTTATACAATTTGGAACATCAAGGCCCAATGCCACGAATTTTTATTTTATTTTTCTATTTAATTTGGATTTTATTAATTTAAATACAAATTAAATTCAAAAATAAAGTATAAAATCAAAAATTAATGGCAAATTGATTTTTCTCTCTTCCTTGGCATCCAAGTAACTCAATAAAGCCAACAAATTTCGAAATTTGGATTGATATGGCAAGATTTGATTGAAAATTGATCAAAAGATGAAAATTTGATTTTGTACAAAATCAAATATGTTTTGCATTGATTAGTGATTGATTCTTTCTCAAATCAACTCTGATTCCTTCTACTATATATACACAACTCATGCCACACGAATTAGGGTAGAAAAACTGGCTGGAGAAACCCTTATTGAAGCTCAAAAATTCGTGCATTGCAAGCAAGTGGTGATCCTAGTTCCAACCGTTTTCAATTGGTTTTGAGCACTCCAACACATTCCTTGATATCCCTTGAGTGATTCCAGACCTTTACATTGCTCGAAACCATCAAGAATCAAGCAATCCCGATTTCGGTTTGTTCATCTTTTTCCAAAATCGTATTTCAATTATCATGCATTGTTAACATGTTTTATTGTTGTTTTTGTGATCAGTGAGAAGTTTGCAAGCGATCTCGGCAAGTTAATTGCATTTCCATGGCCTGAAACGTGATATGCCATAACTAGGGTTCTTGAACTCAAATTAGGGCTTTGCTTATTAGGATAAATTGGACCACAAGACTAGTACCAGTGCATTCGGAATGATGTCCTGAATCGAACCATGGTCTTAGATGTTATTTATATTATGTGTGCATGATTTTTGATTTTGCCAGGGACGTAGCGTCGAGCAATGGCCGACGCTGAATTTTCAAAATTTCAAAACGAAGAAGACGATGGCTTGGCGCGGAAACGAGGCAATGGGGAGAAGACGCGTGTTTGTAACCCACTCGCTCCGATTCAGTGACACGCGTGCAAGCTGGCTCAGATGGCAAAGCCGTGGGGGTATGAGAGCAAGGTCTCCAGTTCGATCCTTGGCCATGGCAAGAGTATTTTTACATATTTTACAAACTTTTCATATTTTTCTTATTTATTTAATATTTCCATACAATTTTAATTCTTTTCATAATTTTTATTCATGCATTAAAAATCATCAAAAATATTTTTCCTTTTGCATTTATTTTCAGAAAATCTTTATTTAATTTATAAAATTAAAAAATATTATTTTGCATGCATATTTAATTTTATTCATAATTTCTCATTTAAATCACTTTTAATTAGTTTTTAATTATTAAATTGCATCCAAAAAATCCCAAAAAATTATTTTAGCATATTTATGTTATTTCCAGCATGCCATATTTTTCTCATTTAAAAATTTGCATTTTTTCTAACATTTTCCTCTTATTCGATTTCCTTTTCCGATTTCATCTTTTCACAAAGTTATCCTGCTTCGACGATTTCTTTTATCGCTTTTCTTTTTTCCAATAATGTAACTGTTCATGGATGTAATAGTTTAATTAGGCTTTTACTTTTCGCATTTTAAATTATGTATCCGCCTAAAGACATGTAATAGCGTAGGATTTATCTTTCCGATCTTTACATTTCGCATAACTACGGATGGAAAGGGGTGCTAATACCTTCCCTTTCATAACCTTCTCCTTACTCGTAATCTAACGAAGGTCTTTTTCTGTACTTTTACCTTCCCTTAATTGGATAAAAATAAAAGTCGGTGGCGACTCTTGCTATCCGCACATTTGCGATACAAAAACCTACAAAGTCAGTTCACCGTATTACAATCACTGATAAGGCATCAAACACTTATGTTCATCGGCTCTCCACGTGGTTTGTGTTTAGACGGTGCCGACTGCTAGTATAAATTACTAGGGGTTATTTTAGGACTAAAACTCAAGATATCGATAAAACAGTTATTAAAACGGATCGCGTAAGTAGGGAGTCAAAGGTGTCATAACCGTATCGTTCTTGATGAATCATTCTCGGCTTCCTAACTAGGATTTTGTTAAGGTAGGTAATAAAGGCTATGCGAAAATAAAGCGAAAAATTTTTGGTATGGCTGAATAAAGCGGGGAGAAAATGAAACAACGAAAAATCACTAAACATAGAAAATGGAAATTACTTGTTTTAATAGAAATGCGGTTTCTCCCATACTATATCGACATTGTCTCAATGTTGTGATATAATAGCGGGAAAAATTCAAAATACATCAATAAAACAACAAAATGCAAAAGGAAAGAATAAAATAGAAACTACTAATGACCACGACTCGACTGGTGCGGGATCTTCGAGGGCGTGGCCTCTAATCGCGTTCGGGGTCCAAGGGAGGTGACATCCATCCATAAGGCGTCAACTTACATGTGGTCTCGCCCAGCCTTCTCATCGCTCACCGACCACCTGAATTTGAGCGTGCGAACAGTCATACCGCCTCCCGATGTCTCCTTCAACCGCAAAGATTCATTTGATTTTGCCGATGAATGGCTCGGAGAATGTCTTCAAAAGTGAGAGAAGATGGAGCGGAGGAAGACTCGATGTCGTGATTGCGCAGCTCGATCCAACTCTTCTTGCATCTCGCTGGAGCAACAGTGGTTCGTCATGAACAAGAGCATGGCCTCGGGGCTGATGGTCGAAAAGCCAATTGGCTCGGTTTTATGGATACGGTCTCTCAAGGCAAAAGAATGTTAGGATAAATAATATTCCGTATCACCGGGTGGAATTTGCCTTCGCCACGCCTATGGATGAGGTGGGCGTACTTGCAAAGGGTCCAAGGTGAGCAAAGTTCTCGAAGGTAAATGAGCGAGGGTGTCACCATGGTTCAAAGCCAAAGCAAGAGAGGTGACAATCCTCCGAAATAGAAAGGTTTTTCTAGTGTGGAATGAATATGGGCAAGAGGAACGGAGCGGCATTGATCTTTTGGCCTATGAATGCACAGCATGAAAAAGAGCTCCTTGGAGTTGAGCTTGTGGTTGCTGTCCCTTGCAAAGATAGTGTTGCAGAGAATGCGATGAAAGTAGTGGATGGAAGGGTTATGGATGGGTGGAATTGAGGTGATCATAATAATTTGCACGGTTATTGGTCAAGTTGTGCCACAAGTTGAAAGATTCCTCGCCGAAGTTGTCTGGCACACGAAGGTGGGCACCTTCATCAGTACAAAAATCGAGCAGTTGGCGAATGCAGTTTGAGAGAACTCGTACTCAGTGCCGAATATGCGAAACTTTGCCACACCAGAGAGTTGGTTAGTTGGACCATTGGGAGTGATGTAGCAGAAGGAACTTAGGAACTCTAGAGTGAGATTTTCATAGATGGGTTGAGGTTGGCTGCACAAGGTCCATAGGTTGACGTTTTGGAGAAAATGTTGGACACCTTCAAGCAATCCCAAATCCCTTTAGGCAACAATGTCGACGCATCCAGTGGGATGGAGACCTCGACGCTGAAACTTCAGGAACTTGGTCCGTTGGTTTCTCCTTGGTCACCTTCACGGAGGTTGATGCCTCGGATTTGTTGGTTGTTGTTCGCCATTTGCATGCAAGAGTTAGAATGAGAATGGGTGTTGGTTTTGAATGAGAGAGATACGGAAGATGTGAGGAATATATAGTGAGGGAAAATTGAGGGAAGTTGGAAGATGAGGGAAAATGGGAGTTAAGAGGAGGAGGGGGATTAATGGTGGTAGTGGGACGGTTGAACGTTCGTGGGAGAAGAAGAGGGAAAGGTTGGAGAAGAAGAAGCGCTGTTCGCCAGTGGAATATCGATATAACTCGCCACGGTCGTAACGCTTGGCGACGGGCATAACACGTCAATTGTTACGAGCGTATGTTACGGTCGTAATGGCTACAAAATTTTTAGAATTCAGCAGAACAGACTTGGTCAGAATGAAGCAGAATTGAAAAACCACAACATAACAGGTATACCAACAGTAGTGCAATTTAAACGTGATATTAATCCATTAGCACATACTCCAATAATCAAATCATCACACAATCCGAATAAAAGAAAACAAAATGCAGCATAATAAAGTACTAAATGTAACTTGCAATTGAAAACAAACAATGGAATTTATATTAAATGGAATACTTGTTCTTTTGACAGGAAGTAAAACTTATGCAAAACTGAAAATGGAATTAAGTATTCTAGCAGAATGAGAAACTACCTAGAAACAAAAACTGAATGGAAAAATACTAAAACTAGCTACTGCTACTTCATCCAATATTCGCTTTCAAATCTTCTAAAGTCATGTGATGTTATAAAATTGCTCCACAAGAATGTCACCAAGCCAATGATATCCAGACGATACTCTTCAATTCATCCTTGATTCCATCAATGTCGGCCTTATAAGTATCCAAAGTGGTTAAAATTGTGTTCAAGTTTGTAGTGTACTCTCCTTGTTATGTCGGGGCTTCAATTGCCTCACCATATTGTTAAAATCATGGTAACCGTGAGGGGTTTCGTGATCCGCTTTCATCGCATATGATGTTATCAAAGAATATAGTAAGACCGTGGGGTTTCGTGTTCAAGGATGGTCGGAGGATTCAGCTCATAGAGCCGCTATCCTGTTGTGACACTTACTTTAGCATGGTTGGGAAGGGTAAATCGAGTGACAACTTCATTCCTTATCAGGTATTCAAAAGGTGCAGGACCTAGATTTCCAATTATCCGAAGATCAAAACAGAAGTCAATATTCATAGGCCGAATCGACCCGTAGGGTGCACAGTTATTCAATTGGTATCCGAGGTCCAATCATGGTGAGACCTCCCACAATGACAGTTCATTAGGGTCCTCACTAATGCGAGAAAAGTTTTCATCAGGAATGGATGGCATTAACGGGTCGTCCTTGGTTCATACAGTATAGAAAAAATACCTCATCCTTGGATACAGTAGTTTGGTTCTGTTCTTTTCCAAATATAGTGTGGGCTAGAATCTTGTGGAAATAGCGGATAGCAGGGTATCTCATTGTTATCCATGCTATCCGCCTGTGATAGTTTCCTGCTAAGGAACCCCAAAAGTAGTCCAAATTCAAAATCCATTAAATCCACCTGAGTGGTGGTAAAAGCAAAAGGTCGGCTAGGGAATCCTAGTAAGTCAGCTAAATCCCTATGGTTGTAAGTGAACTCAATATCGAAAAGTCTCAAGGCTATCATTCCTTTTCGGGCCCCGACACCGTGTTCGTGTATATAAACTAGGGAACTCAAGAATTCAAGGTAAGCTCGTATGTGATAAACCTAGACTGATGTGGGCTTTCTCCCATCCTAATTGGTTAAATGATAAAGGACACTATCCCTTATACCTAAGGTGTCCATAGTTGGTTCATCATGATACAAAGTAAAACCGATGTCCCTTGAGACAAAGCCTCAAATCTCCTTCTTGGTTTCTACCAAAAGTGGTTTCCATAAAGTTTTGTGGAGGTTCCATAGCAAAGGTTAAATGGGGAAACAGATCAGAGGAGAAAGTAAGAGAGAAAAAGACTATTTCAGAAATCCTGTGGCAAGTAAAATTGTTTTGAAATCAGCAGCAGTTTTATAAAAGTTTGAAAAGAAAATAAAGTCAGAAAAGAAATAAATCAAACTAAAGAGAAAATAGTAAACAGAAACAAAAACAAATAAATGGGTTGCCTCCCATGAAGCGCTGTTTTTAACTTCGTAAGCCTGACGAAGTGCCTAGTGAAAGATCATTCGAGAGAAATAGTGGGCAGTTCTACAAGTTTTAGACTATTCGTATAATCCTTATTCTCAATATGATGATATTGTTTTAAACGCTGTCCGTTTACTATAAACGGGGCACTATTCCTATCCATAATTTCTATTGCTCCACTAGGGAACACTTTTGTAACTTTGAAAGGACCAGACCATCTGGATTTTAGTTTTCTAGGAAAGAGCCTAAGTCTAGAGTTGAATAGGAGTACGACGTCTCCCACACTGAATTCTTTCCGGGATAAACGCTTATCGTGCCATTTTTTGGTTCTTTCCTTGTATATCTTAGCGTTCTCATAAGCATCTAATCTCAATTCTTCCAGTTCATGTAAGTCGAGGATTCGTTTCTCTCCAGCAGCAGTGTAATTTATATTGAGCGTTTTGACTCCATATTTGAATAGTAATTTGTCGAATATCGTCGAAATGAAATGAGAGCCACCGTCACTAATAACAAGTCTAGGTACACCAAATCTTGGGAAGATTGTATTCTTAAAGAGCTTAATTACTACTCGTGTGTCATTTGTAGGAGAGGCTATAGCCTCAATCCATTTTGAAACATAATCGACATCTACGAGTATATACTTGTTTCTGAAAGAAGATGGGAAAGGTCCCATGAAGTCAATTCCCCAAACATCAAAGACTTCGACTTCTAATATTCCTTTCTGAGGAATTTCATCGCGTCTTGAAATATTACCGGTGCGTTGGCAGCAATCACAGTTTTTAACAGTGATGTGGACATCCTTCCATAGATTAGGCCAGAACAGACCGGCTTGTAGAATCTTGGCACAGGTTTTAGAAGTGCTAGCATGTCCGCCATAGGGAGATGAATGACAGTGAAAAATAACATCTTCTATCTCTTCTTCAGGTATACATCAGCGAAAAATTCCGTCCGGTCCTCTTTTAAATAAAAGTGGCTCGTCCTAATCGTAAAATTTGTGATCGTGGAAGAATTTCTTTTTCTATTGGTAGGTTAAGTCCGGTGGAAGCACGCCTGCAGCTAAATAGTTGACTATGTCAGCATACCATGGCAGTCCCATGGTCATATTGATTACTTCCACGACTTCCTCAGCTTCTGGTTTGTTACAGTCCAATTGAGCGAGATCGCTTATCATTTGTGCTATCAGATGTTCATACGGAAAATTGTCGTTAATTGGCACTTGTTCGGGTTTTATACCTTCTAGTCTTGATAAATGGTCCACTACGACATTTTCGGTTCCTTTCTTATCCTTAATCTCTAAATCGAATTCTTGCAAAAGTAAGATCCATCTGAGGAGTCTGGGTTTTGCATCCTTCTTCGTTAGTAGATATCTGATAGCAGCGTGGTCTGTATAAATGATGATTTTTGCTCCAACGAGGTAGGAACGAAATTTGTCAAGCGAAGACCATCGCAATGCCTCTTTCGCCAGGCGTAGTTCATCTGGGCTGAGTCTAGCGTAGTTCATCGGGTGGTTGCATGATTGGTGCAGAGATAAGTGCTGACTTAAGAGTTTCAAAAGCCTTAAGACAATCATCATCGAATATTGTAAGTGCCCTTATTTAGGATTGGCTCGTTTCTTGTAAAACAAATAATAAACAACAATAATGTAATGTAATGTACAATAGGAACAGCCTGAAAATCCTATTGTAAATGCCTAAACATGTTGTGTTGATTTAATTCAACATCTGGAACAACATATCACAAGAGATGTCATAACATCATATCGTACATCAAGCTACCGAACTGCCAAGTCCTGTGCTTCGTTCCTAAAGTTATGCAAAATATTCTCGCCAAATAGAATGCATAACAAGTAGCGAAAATTGAAGGCATATGTGGAGCCCTAGAAGATTCAATCAAGCTAAGGATAAGGAGAAAAGCTCGATTGAAGACTCCAACTTGTAGCGTAAGTTTTCTCGCTATTTTATGCAAAGGTTGTCGCTTTGTTGTCACATGAAGGCCCAAACCAGTTGGGTAAAAGGGTTATAAATAAAAGTATTGTAACCTAATTGTAAGCAAGCGTGTATTGTAAAGATGTAATCATTAGGGCTAGTTTGTTGTGAACCTCCCGGCCGGATGGTCACCATACTCCTGAAGCCCGTAGGCAAGAGGATGTATGAATTGTACTTGATTAAAGCTTTAAGCATGATCAAGTTGTGTAATGGAAGTGTATCTTCCTAATGCTTTATGAATCAGAAAGTAATCACACGGGTGTGATTGAAGGAGTGAGAGGGTTCTCACATCTAAGTAGGACTTAGGTAAAAGTGTCATTGGTAGTGATTAAGTGAGAAGGTCACAACGGGGTGTTGGCTGTAGTCTTTGAATTGATATCGCTAATAGTGAACTTTATCCCCGGCTTGAAGCCTGATGTAGGTTGGTTGAACCGAACCGTGAACAATTCGTGTGTTATTTACTTTCGCATTGGTTATTTGTTTGATGTCATAGCATTCATCATGACATCGCTTTGTATAATTAACCTTAATCGCTCAACTTATTAAATCGTAACCCGCACTTATCAATGGTGTTACGTGTTCCGTATGATAGTTCATTGTCCGTTGTAGAATGTAATTTAAAAGTACAGCCCATTCTACCTGTTTCAAGACTTAATGTCAGATCAGATGTCTTAACATTCCATTAGACATCCTGAGTCTGTGACATACCAGGAATTTCAATTGGTATCAGAGCAGGCATCCTGTCTGTTTCTGGCTGAGATCCATGGGGGATACTTTCTGGTTGTGTTCAAGGTAGAAGATTGTTTGAACGTGTAGTGTTCATGTTAAATGGTCCCTAGAAGTGGAGGATGGACCAAAATTGGGAATAACTAGACCAACCTGATCAGCTGTAAGGTTGAACTAATTCAGAGACTTCATGCGGGAGTGAAGATTTTTGGAGTGCATTGTTCAATCTATATTCAGAACAGAGGAGAAAGTTATCAAAACCTTCATGCGGGAGTGAAGATATTGATAAGGTATCCTTTATGTTTAAAAAGCTTCTACAGAACAGGGCTTTAGGGTTTGGTCTAGGATGTTGCTTGGTGAAGAAGCAAACAAATTGTAGGATTGATTTATTTTCAATCCTTATGTGCCATGCTTACAATATGGAGTAAGCATTGTGTAAATTTCGTGAAATTTGGCTATTCCCACATAGCTTCTGATACAACCCCTAAAGTGAAAGTAGAACTCTAGGGTTGTTGGTTTGTCTCAACAGATTTTTAGCAGACTTTACAACCTATCAATGTTGTCAAAGATACTTGGGTCTTCCTCAAGTCCACTCATAAAGGCATTTATTGATAGTGCTGATGAGTATCAATTGATCAATGATTCTCATATTCATCTGCAAGTTGTTTTGAAGACCTTGAAGATCATCAAGGATGATGTGTTCAAGAAGATGGAACTGATGTTCTTAAGAATGTTAGAACATTATACAGTTTCCATTTGAAGAACAGATGTTCTGGGTGCTAAACACATGTAGTGTGAGTACATATGTTTGGGACCTACTCCTGATCTGGAAGAGGAGACATCTGCTTTGTATTAGTTGATCAGGACACGATCAACAAAGTTATCTACCCAAAGGTCGCTTATATTTCCACCAAGGCTTAAGGGAGTATAGTAGTTGAGCTCAATGTATTTAAAAGAACTCATAAAGTTGTGATTTCCATGCCTTCCCACAAGTGATGGATGATGTCGTATCTAATGTTAGAACATCATCTTTGTGTCTTCAGCCAAGTAAATATGCTTGGTAAGTGTGAAGAAGTGATCACCAGATCATCTAAGTGTGAGTAGATAATTCTAACTGAATAACGGATGGGAGCTGAATATTTATGTGATAAATATGTGGAAATCAGAATCAAGAGTTTAAAGTATGTGATGAAAAAGGATGTACAACATCACAACTATTGAAGACACCAGATTTTGAGAAGAGATGATGAAATCTAGTCAAATGACATTCTCATAATACGCTTTCTTCTAGTACAAGTGACAGAGTGTGGCAATCAAACTTGTGTAGCAAGCAAACTAAGGATTCTTAATCGAACCCGTGGCAAATTCCAAATAAAGAGTGCTTACTATGTGTCCAAGTGAAGAGCTCAACAATGTGTCCATAAAGAGGGATGATGGATAACATTCTGCTCGTAGGCTGCAGGGTGATCAATCACTCGTTTATAAGATGCTTGAGTTTATTTCTCATGATCTTTGTGGTCTCCAAGAAGTATAGGAGTACAATGTATGATTGGCTACCAATCTCATAAACTGCAGCATTTATTGGAGAATTCCCATGATTCTCTGAAAGGATCTGAGCTGATATTCAGGGGGAGTCCTTGACCTGAAGACCTTTGAAGACATGTCATACAAAATGTCTTGACATTCTGGTATTGAGAATCTATTATCTCAATTTGTCTAGTGATGACTCTCATCAAAGGAATATAGGCTTTGTATCTCTTGTCAAGTCTATATGAGCATGGAACACCGCTCGATGAAAATCATCCATGGAATGTTTTTGGCATTGGAATTGTTTCAACCAATGTCCAATAGTTGGTGTCGCACCTTGAAAAGTCATCCATTTCACCTAGGATGATCTTGTTAGCTGTGTGAAGCAAGGAGGAGTTATTATCAAAAGATCATGGTTCCCTGACTCTTTCATGAGAAGTTCCTCTTCCTACTTGAGTTCAATTATGTGGTGTCCTCACATAATAGAACAGTTGGGTATGCACTTGTCTACAGGAGTATGTCAAGAATAACCCTAGCCATCTTATCAAGGGTAGCGTATGCATAAGGTGAAATGTTACATGCTAGTTGTGCATGTATTTATGGGTGTTGTGGATCTGATCATGAAGGGTGATCAACTTTTGGTGTACTCTTGTATTCCCTACAAGAAAGTGTGCTTGAATTACTATGGACATTCATCCAAAACCATAGTACAAGCCAGGGTCATGTGTTTGAGATCAATGTCAGGTCTGATGTTGCAACATCATCTCAAATAAGTTATTTCTTCAGCAAAGGAAGTTTGTAAGGATCAGCTGATTCTTCAAGTATGGAGCAGAAGATTATCAATTATCCTACCTTGAGAAGGTGGCATAATCTAACCATTAATGAATACTTTGACGGGAGACTAAGTATTTATTAGGATCTTGCATAAAGATATACACAAACACTTTGATGGGAGACTAAGTGTTTGTATGATATGCATGCAAGGCTGAATTCTGGACCTGTTTTTCAGAGCATGGTAGAGAGTTTATTTCTCTCTAGGGTATTCTGGTGAGTTTATTGCTGAAGATGAAGATCATGTCTTTCATATGAGGAATATAAAAGAGCATGGATGAAAATAAATCCCCTGGTTGTCAACTTCAGAACCCAAGCAGATAGGTTCTGATGTCCCAGATGATGTTATAACATCATTATTGTTAGAAGTCCGTGGCGTAGACTGGGACTATGAATCTTAATATTCAAACGCCTCATTCGTATGGCGCTCTATCTTTGGTTTAGAATAAGAAGATTCTACTTGTGTTTAAAAGTAGTATGCTCAACAATGCATAACTACCTTTTGGTTTGAAGTATTTACTAGTATCAGCAACTACTAGTAAATGTAATGGGCAGAAGGATGATATGATCAACGTTTGATTAAGGGATAATCCTTCTGGATCTGTTAGAGAGTCTGAATCTTAGTAAAGCTTGTAAGCACACTAAGAAGGTTGGAGGTTGGTTTCGCATTATGGTTACATGACTTACAACCATCCAGGAGTCATGTCAAAATTTGTGGAAATACAAAGACATATTTTCTTAGATGTCTTTGTTATCTTAAGGCCTCAAGGTGATTGAGTTATCACCCGGAGATAGTGGTTAATTGTTTTCCACAATGGTTTTTGATTGTCCATAACAAAGGAGGTCAATATGTGTTGTACTTTCCATAATGACAATATACACTGAAGGGAGACTTTGTATATGTCAGAAGAAAATTGTTGGACTTAATCTGAAGATCAGAAGTCAGAAGAGGACATGGATATGCTGATGTTTATGTGTTCTGATAATATGACATTGTGAACTTCTAAGTGAAGTCTTGGAGAATGTCTCAACATCAGGAATTGCTCTTGCTATCTGTCTGAGTTTAAGAAGAAAATCTCAGAGATCTTTGAAAGAATCATCAGTGGCAGCTTTGATTCTTTTGGAGCAATTTTGTAGATTCAGATCTTATTAATAGCAACTTGGTCTGGCAAATCAGAAATGCTATTATGGTAAAGACTTCACTAGTACTAGCAACTACTAGTGAATGGAAGATCAGAAGAAGTAAATCAGATTAAGGAATCTGATATATTCAGCATATGTTCAAGGGGTTTCTTTTACTACAAGAAATAGAAGTGGCATCTAAATCTTGTGTATTTGAGCTAATCTGTGTTGTCTTGTGAAGCGCTTGAGTCCTCCGTTTATTCCTTCCTTCCTTCTTTGTCTGGAAAAGGAAGAAAGTAATTGTGTTGGTTCTCAAGAACACTCAAGAAAGCATGATTGATGACCATGCTTATTGATACTAGTCTCTTGCTACTAGTCCCTTCTCTTTGTCCGATGTGAGAAGAAAATGAAGACCGCTGTGAAGATCGAAGGTAATGTCTATCCAATGTCATGACATTATCAAGACATTGCACCTTTGAGAGAATCAAGAAGAATACGTGGAAAATGACTTAACCACGTGGCTGTGGATATACAGAGCTATATTTGGCATTCTGCTTCCCATAAGGAATAAATCTTCACCTTCAAAGCCGGCCAAAGGCTAAATTTGTTCAAGAATTGCCTTAACCGAAAATTTGTGCATGTTTTGGGATTGGCTCATGTGACTGAAACAACTCGAGATATTAAAGGCATTCAACACCGTAATGCCTATCCTGACCAAGATTTATTAATGCCATCTTCTTGAACCTCGCTATCTCCCTATATAAACTCCCACACACATTCTCTCTCACAACCATCATGGGGTTTGTACGGATCTGGGAAAGCTATTCTTGGATCCGGTTTTGTGAGGGCTTTGTCAATTTTGGCCAAAAGGGAGAAAGGAGTGTTGCCGTTGTCATTGTCCTTATCGCAGCTACACAAAGTTATGATCATAATTGTCTGTCACAATTCAAAGAAAATTCAAATGTGGAATTTTTGTGACTTGATCGAAGGAACACAATTGTGACCGTGTTCTAAGTTACAAGGGAGATATTCTGTCACTAAGGAGTGTGCTGTCATTGTCCTTATCGCAGCCTACACAAAGTTATGATCACAATTGTCTGTGTCAAATTCAAAGTAAAAATTCAAATGTCGTGAATTTTTGTGACTCAGATTCGAGTTAGAACACGCAGACTCGTGTTCGAAAGTTACAAGGGAGATATTCGTCACCCTTAAGGGTTCTGATGCCCCCGAAAGGATAGTTTATCTCCCATGGACCTCTTTCTCCACCTCCAAGGACAAGAAATGGTTCGTGAGGTCCCGGATGTTTAGTGTTGGTTACAACCAAAGATGTCAAGATCAATGTCAAGACATCCTACAATGGTATCATGAACACTAAACTTGTTTTTTTTAATTATTGTTGTAATCTCACAATTGTGATGTTTATTTGTTTTAGCCAAAAATTTACCAAAGGGAAGATTGTAAGTGCCCTTATTTAGGATTGGCTCGCTTTTGTAAAACAAATAATAAACAACAATAATGTAATGTAATGTACAATAGGAACAGCCTGAAAATCCTATTGTAAATGCCTAAACATGTTGTGTTGATTTAATTCAACATCCGAACAACATGTCACAAGAGATGTCATAACATCATATCGTATATCAAGCTACCGAATCACAAGTCCGTGCGCTCGTTTCCTAAAGTTATGCGTAATATTCTCGCCAAATAGAATACATAACAAGTAGCGAAAATTGAAGGCATATGTGGAGCCCTAGAAGATTCAATCGAAGCTAAGGATAAGGAGAAAAGCTCGATTGAAGACTCTAACTTGTAGCGTAAGTTTTCTCGCTTATTTTATGCAGTTGTTGAAGCCGCTGTTGTCACATGAAGGCCCAAACCAGCTTGGTAAAAAGGGTTATAAATAAAAGTATTGTAACCTAATTGTAAGCAAGCCGTATTGTAAAGATGTAATCATTAGGGCTAGTTTGTTGTGAACCTCCCGGGCTGTGGGATGGTCACCATACTCCTTGAAGCCCGTAGGCAAGAGGATGTATGAATTGTACTTGATTAAAGCTTTTAAGCATGATCAAGTTGTAATGGAAGTGTATCTTCTGAACAGTTTATGAACTGTAGAAAGTAATCACACGGGGTGTGATTGAAGGGGAGTGAGAGGGTTCTCATATCTAAGTAGGACTTAGGTAAAAGTGTCATTGGGTAGTGATTAAGTGAGAAGGCTGTCAACGGGGGTGTTGGCTGTAGGGTCTTTGAATTGATACTGCTAATAGTGAACTTTATCCCGGCTTGAAGCCTCCGATGTAGGTTGGTTGAACCGAATCGGTGAACAATTTCGTGTGTTATTTACTTTCGCATTGGTTATTTATTTGATGTCATAGCATTCATCATGACATCGCTTGTATAATTAACCTTAACTGCTCGAACTTCATTAAATCGTAACCGCACTTATCAATGGTGTTACTGTGTTCCGTATGATAGTTCATTGTCTGTTGTAGAACAGAATTTAAAAGTACAGCCCATTCTACCTGTTCAGCACTTAATGTCAGATCAGATGTCTTAATATTCCATTAGACATCCTGAGTCTGTGACATACCAGGAATTTCAAATATGAACTCAGCATCCTTCATTAATAGACCGGTAAGTGGTTTCGTAATTTTCGAGAAATCTTTGATAAATCGTCGGTAGAAACTGGCGTGTCCTAAAAAACTTCGTATTTCTCGAACGGTCTTAGTTGGTTGGAGTTCTTTAATCACTTCTATCTTAGCTTTATCGACTTCAATTCCATTATTGGAAATGACGTGTCCTAGCACGATTCCTTCTCTGACCATTTTTCCCAATTAAGCACGAGGTTCACTTTCACACATCTTTCTAAAACATTTTCTAGATTAGATAATGATCCTTCAAAACTTTGCCCGCGCACAGAGAAGTCGTCCATAAACACTTCCATGATGTTATCGATTAAATCTACGAAGATCGACACCATACATCGTTGAAAGGTCGTTGGGGCATTGCACAATCCGAAAGGCATTCGTCTGTACGCAAATGTTCCATAGGGACACGTGAATGTAGTCTTCTCTTGATCATCAGGGTGAATTGGAATTTGGAAAAATCCTGAATAACCATCTAGATAGCAGAAATATGAGTGTTTGGCTAATCGTTCTAACATTTGATCTATGAAGGGTAAAGGAAAATGATCTTTTCGAGTAGCTTTGTTTAGTTTTCTGTAATCAATGCACACTCTATGTCCATTAACCACTCTTTGTGTTATCGATTCGCCTTTTGCATTCTTCACAACAGTGACACCTCCTTTCTTTGGTACGACATGTACTGGGCTAACCCATTTACTGTCAGAGATTGGGTATATGATTCCAGCTTCCATTAGCTTTTTAATTTCATCTCTGACTATAGTGCTAAGGATTGGATTAGTTCTTCTTTGAGGTTCTCGAGAGGTTTTGCAATCTTCTTCTAGCATAATACGGTGCATACAAATTGAAGGACATATTCCTTTTAAATCAGATATGTTATAACCTAATGTGGCAGGGTACTTCCTTAGGACGTCTAAAAGCTTATGAGTTTCGAGCGTTCCTAAACTGGAATTGACTATAACAGGTCGGGTACGTTCGGTATCTAGGAATTCGTATCTTAGGTTGCTAGGTAAATTTTTTAATTCTAAACCAGGTTTCTTCGGACATGGCATATGATCAGATGTGAGTGCCAGACTTTCGCTTAGACTATCATCTTGATATGATTCACGCCAATTATCGTCTTTGAATATCAGAGGGGTTTGGATTTTCATTATTTCAGAGTATGTGGTTTGTTCAGCTTCCATCTCTCTTACGCACTCGTCTGTAACGTCGATTAGATAACATGTGTCATTCATGGCTGGTGCTTGTAAGAATTGAGTAAGGATGAATTCCAATTTTTCCTCTCCAACTTCGAATGTTAGTCTGCCCTTCTTTACGTCAATTATAGCTCCAGCTGTGGCTAGGAAGGGTCTTCCTAATATGATAGGGGTAACTGAATCTTCGGTAATGTCCATGATTATGAAATCGGTCGGGATATAGAATTGACCTATTCTAACTGAAACGTTTTCCAGTATACCTACAGGGTATTTAACTGATCGGTCAGCTAATTGAACGGACATTTTCGTGGGTCTAAGTTCTCCCATCTCCAGCTTTTTGCAAATAGATAAGGGCATGACACTTATACTTGCTCCTAAGTCGCACAGAGCTTTGTCTATGACGAACTTTCCAATGTTACAAGGTATAGAGAAACTACCTAGATCTTTTAACTTAGGAGGCATGTTATTTTGAATAATAGCGCTACACTCAGCGGTAAGTGTAACTGTTCCGTTATCTTTTATCTTTTTCTTGTTAGATAGGATTTCCTTAAGAAATTTAGCGTACGAGGGTATTTGGGTGATAGCTTCTGTAAACGGTATTGTGATATTCAGTTGTTTCAGAAGTTCAACGAATTTCTTGAACTGCCCCATCGTTTTGGAATTGGTTAATCTTTGAGGGTACGAAATCGGTGGTTTATAGGGTGGTGGAGGCACATAAGGTTTCTCTTTTTCCACTGCCTCTTGGTTCTCGTTTTCCTTTTCTTTTGGTTCACTCTCATTTTCACTTGGCTTGTTCTGCTTTTGGTACATTGCTGGGTTTTCTAGTCTCGGATCAATGTGTCCGTCAAGTTCTTTTTCCACTTTAGTATCACAAATTAGCGTGTACTTTGGGTTAGGTTGTGGTTGACCTGGAAAATTCCACCGGGCAGAGTAGGTGCTTGTTGTTGGGCTACTTGTGAAATTTGAGTTTCAAGCATCTTGTTATGGGTAGCTAAAGCGTCGACCTTACTAGATAATTGCTTAATTTGCTCATTGGTATGTAAATTCTGATTTAGAACATCCTTATTAGTCTGAGATTGAGAAGCAATGAAGTGTTCTATCATGATTTCGAGATTAGATTTCCTAGGAATGTTGGATGTATTAGGTCCATTATTAGGATGATTTGGGATAGCTTTTGACAACCTGGTGGTGTGGTGAGCTTGTTCAGTGCGTACAACGCGTTGTTGCTTTTGTACGAGAAATTTGGATGATTCTTCCAACCAGGGTTATATGTATTGCTTTAAGGGTTTTCCTGTACGTAGTTTGCTTGTTCAGCTGGAACTCCGATTAAAAGTGGGCATTCTGGAGCAACATGTGATTGAAGACCACATAAGTCGCAAGTTTGGGCTACTACATCTACGGTAGCTGCGGGAGCGGTGGTAAGATTCTCTAGCTTTTGGGTGAGAGCTTCCACTTTAGCGTTGACTTGATCCAGGCTATTCACTTCTACCATGCCACCTTTTATTTGATATTTTTCTACATTAGCTCTTTCGCTTCCCCATTGATAATGGTTTTGAGCTATGCTTTCGATAAGTTGGTTTCCATCGGCATATGGTTTATCCATCAGTGCGCCACCAGCAGCAGCGTCTATAGTCAATCTTGTGTTGTACAAGAGACCGTTATAAAACGTGTGAATGACCAAACATTCTTCTAAACCATGATGAGGAAAGAGTCTAAGCATATCCTTATAGCGTTCCCAAGCTTCGAATAGAGATTTGTTATCTTTTTGTCTGAAACCATTGATGTTAGCTCGGAGCATAGCAGTTTTGCTTGGTGGGAAATATCTAGCCAAGAAGACCTTCTTCAACTCATCCCATGTGGTGATTGAGTTTGAAGGAAGAGATTGGAGCCATGCGCGAGCTCTCTCTCTTAAAGAAAAAGGAAATAGGTGCAATCAGATCGCTCGGGTTTACACCATTCGCTTACATTGTCTCGATCGCACAAACACCGATAGATGCGTGTTCGGTCACAAGAGGAGATCCAGAAAATTGGTTCTGCTGAACGGCGAAAAGAAGCGAAGGTTTTAACTCGAAATCATTTCGAGCGATAGCAGGAGCAGCAATACTGTTGTGAGGCTCCGCTTGAGAAGGAACTGCGTAATCCTTAAGAGGACAAGGTGGAGGTGGTGGATCAGCCATCTTCTTCAGATCGTCAATTAACTCAAGAATATCAGGGAGTTTAGTCGGAGGAAGATTGTTGAGTTCACGGTACTCTTGAATTCGCCTTCTTATTCTAAGATAACGCTCGATATCGCTTATTTGAAATGCAAAGGCTCTTCGGGAGCGAGTATTTGGCATACAACAAAGGGAAAAATTAAAATTTGCCTTAGTCTAGACAGTGCTACTTTATGAGTACACTAGTGACTAGATCAAAGTCCCCGGCAACGGCCAAAAACTTGATGTGCGATTGACCTAATGTGTCTAACGGTATCTTAACCGCAAGTGCACGCCTATCGCGGTAGTAATAAAAGATGTCGAACCCATAGGGACTTCAGAATCACTCTAGTGCTAGGAAAGTATGCTAATTTAGCTAAGGCGGATAATGTCACGCTTGGATTTTGGGAGGTAAGGAAAGTAAAACTAATTGATTTAAAGGAATGATAATAAAGCGGTCGGTATGCAATAGAGTGGACCTAAGAGGATCTAATCGAACCTAAGCGTATAAAGATGGTTAACTTAATTGTTCTCAGAAATAATCGCTTTAAAACCCTCAACTCACACTTTCGTGGTCTTATCTCGGATTATACTCCTAAAGCCCTATGCCTCGCTCAAGAGTCCATAAGTGTTTATAAAATACTTTGAAAACTTAATTAAATCTAATTTGTTTTAAAGCGCTCTCGCTGTATTTAAATCGAATGCCTAACTTTAGCTATCCGGTTAAAACCTCACACTTTCGTGGTCTCGATCCTAACCTATTCTACTTTTCTTACTTTCGTAACAAAAAGGTTTTATTCTTAATTACAAAAAGTTATAACCAAAATTTAAGTTGATTAAGGTTTTAGCTTAGGATTGATTAAAGGCTCATCGTCATTACTATTACATACCGACACAAGAAATCTAGCTAGCCATAGTCACTAAATCAAACTCACAGAAAACATAATTAAAGAATAGTAAAGCAAACATTATGAATAATTAATGACAAATGTATAATAAATAATTAAATTGTTCCTAAAATTAAATGTAATAAAAACCTGAAATAAAGCAATACTCCTACGTCCTTCTTCCACAAATCGGAAACTCGGACCTTCGGAATCAGGAAAGTAAACAAGTTCTGTGGCTTAATAAATCCTAACTAAAATAACAATTTCCTAATGTTGGAAATTATCATCGGGCAGTAAAGAAACAAAGGAATAAGAATGCAGCAATTAAACTAGAAAATTGGAAAACTGGATTTGAATTTGGCAGAGCTTCCGCAAGGCAAGACTGAAAAATGCTCTGTGTCTTCTTCTTTGGAATCGTCGCTATTTATAGAGAAGAGTAGCATAAACAGTTGAAAGTCCATCGTGGGTTTCATTTGAACTGTTGAGGAAAAATAGGAGGAGAGTGGGTTGAATCGTGGCTGAGAGAATCTAGGAGTCTATGAAGACTTTTCCTTTGCTTGCCCACGTCTCCACGTTCTGCATAACTTGAAGTTACGCGTGTTACGGTCGTGGCAGAGGTGTTATGGGCATACTTCATGAATTAACGCGTGACGGTCGTGGCAGGTTGATGACAGGCGTAAGCTATCTTTGCAAAGCCTTACGATCGTGGTAGGGGTGTGACGACCGTAACATCAGCAAAATATGCAGTTTTTGACAGACAGATTGATTCTTTTCCTTCTGATCTTTCTTGTTAACTTTGTTCATTTGATGTTCTCTGCTAATTTGACCTGAGATATGTGGTACCTGCAAAAAGACATGAAAACTCGGAATATTCGGGAGTTCAATGGATCAGTGCGATATAAAAACGGGTTAATTTCATAGCAAATACATGATACGATTTCTCGTTATCAATCTTCAAGCACGGTGGTATCTTAGGTGTCATACCCCAAAATTTTCCATCCTACTTCTCAAGATATTCCATACATCTATACCCAAGGATTCCTCAAGGGTTGATCAGACAAACCCTCTCCTAGGTAATCAACCCAAACTAGGGTTTTGGCAATTCTCAAGTCAAGGTGGTTTCTAACATCTCCACTGGTCATCATGCCTCCACATATGCTTCAAAGAATCTCCATGTCAAGTTTCAAGCCTTACAAGTCAAGTTTCCTCGCATAATTGCTCGATGGTTGAAATCACCGTATTGGACAAAAGTCAAATGTGGTCAACATACACCAAACTTCATGATTTTGGTCAACATCCATATTTTGAAGTGACATTCATCATTTGATCAAGGGTTGATCATGATTCATCAAGAAAACTCAAGATTTGATCAAAAGTCAAACTTTCCAAATTAGGGTTTCTTGAGGAAAAGTCAACTGAACTTTGACTGAGCATAACTTCCTCATACTTTATCAGAAATTTTTGCACCACCTCTCATTTTGAAGAGAATTCAATTCTCTACAACTTCATGTCTCACAAGTTTGGTCAGAAAATGCTTCATTTTGAAGATATGGATCAAAACATTACAGGTCCTTTTCAAAGTCAACAAAAAGTCAACTTTATGTAGAGAAGTGTTATTGAGCATGGAAACTCCAATTGAGATGAAACCAAAGAGGTTGTTTATAGGACATATATAGATTTCGAAAAAGTCCAAGAACACTAAAAAATGTTAAAAATTGAGCAAGATACACCTTGAACAATTGGGCATTTTTGAAGAATTGCACAAAGAAAAATATCTGACAAAATCCAATTTTTTCCAAATGGGCCTATAATTTTATGATCCAAACTTGATCATAATATTATTTGTGACCCCTTGATGCCTTGCCACGACCTCTTTCTATTTTTTTTGATTTATTTTTGAATTTAAAAGCATTTAATTCAAATTTAAATTAAATAAAATATGGAAACAAGGTATAATTTAAGTTAGGTTGGATTTTTATCAAGCTTGAGGACCAAGGAAGCCCACAAAACATGCCAAATTCGCGTAGCTCATGCAAGGAAGGAAAATCAAATTTTGAAAGATTTGATAAAATTTGAAAGAGAAAATATTTTGCATTCAAGATCCTTACACGAAGCCAAATCCTCCCAGATCGAGCCATCTAGCTCTCACCGATTTGGTATTTTCTTGATTTCGATTTTCTTATTTCATGTATTGTTAATCGCTTTTGGTTGTTTGCATGGATTCAAGACATCTATTAGATCATGAATGATGCATCTCATGTGAGCTTAGACGAGAAAACACAAACCACCATTGTTAGGCTCTTGAACTGCTTTGATTCAAACGCGTTCTCTGTGCCGATTCAAGGCAAACGGACACCACCATCGTGTTCGCAGCCCTCGATTTAGGGGGGTAGGGTCCCCTTTCCTTTTTATTTTGCTTATTTTTGCAGTTGAGATTTTGGGTGGTCGGAGAAGATACCGATGAGCTAGGCTCCTGCGCTGACCGTTCGACTTTGCTGTGGTGGCGCAATGGCTCATCCCGATTCGCCTCACATACATATCGACCCACGCGCTTGACCGTGTTTGAAACTATAACTATGACACGCTTACACTTATAAACCATTGATTGCGATTATAAACACCAAGACACCTGGCTCGTATGGCAACGTGTTGGTTGATTTCTCCGAGGGCGTGAGTTCGATTCCTCGGCATGGCATTTTCTTTTAATTTGCAAACTAACCTTTTCTATTTTCTTATTTTTCTTAATATTTTCATTCAATTTAATTTATCTTTAAACAATTTTCTCATGCATTTAAAATCACCAAAATATTTTCCTTTTGCATTTTAATCTAAAAATGTTTATTTAATTTTGACATTAAAATTAATATTTTTGCCTCAGATATTTTAATTAATTGCTAATTAACCATTAAATTGACTTTAATTGCTTTTAATTATCAAAATCGATCCGTAAAATTCCCAAAAAATTTCTATGTTATCTAAACAATACGACTAACCTTAAATCTTTTTCCTCATTCAAAATCTTATTTTTACTAACATTTTTCTCTTATGCTAACTTTCTTACATTTTCCGATTATGTATCCGTTCACTGTGTTGTAACGTTTCGGACTATTTTTATCGCTTTTCAATATCATGTAATCATGGATGTAATAGTTTAATTAGGACTTTTACTTTCCGCACTCCTATTATGTAATCGCCTAAAGCCATGTAATAGCGTAGGACTTTATTTTCCGCACCCTATAAACTCGTTAGTAACTAGGCGTATGGCAAGATAAAACAACATAGACCACTTCTAATTCCAAGATAATATATCCAATTCAACACACTCTTTTCACACATGCACCCTTTAGGTAATTCTCTCGTTTTCGAATAAATGGTCAAGTCCTCGAACGTAGAGGTATCCTAGCATCGCTGTTCACAAATATATCATCATAGTCCCTTCGATACAAAGATCATAGACCCACGATGTCGCTTTACGATACATGATCTCGCCCTCGATTGTTGCCTACGAAAAGTGATGATCGTCCCTTCGAATGTGCTAGGATACTTCCTACAAGTTGCCTTCTATGACCATCCGATGTCCCTTCGAATGTCCCTCTTACATCCAACGAATAGGGTTACCTACCAACTAATGGTATGGATAGCGTTATTCTAAAGGAACGTAAAATAACATGAAAACGACCATTCTGAGTAGGTAATAAGACTTTTAAGTTGCTTGCTCAAACAAAATACTTTTCACACCACACGCTTTTGTCAAAGTTCAAACTCTTTTCAAAACAAAACATTTCCAAACACTTTGTATACATTCCTACATGAATCATTACAAAGTCAAAGCGAAATGCCTTTTCAAAACATTTTTGTCAAACACACAGAAAGCACTTTTAAAAATGAGCTAGAAGTAACTAAGAGCCAGATAACTACGGATGGAAAAGGGTGCTAATACCTTCCTTTTCATAATCTTCTCCCTAACTCGTAATCTAACGAAGGTCTTTTCCTATTCTTTTCACCTTCCCTTAATTGATAAAAGAAAAGTCGGTGGCGATTTCGCTATCCGCATTTGCGATAAAAAGCAAAACACAAATTCTCAAAGTCATTTCACCGACATGAATCAAGCGACTATTGGGAGACACCCTAAAGAGAGAATACCTTAGGGAGTTTTAGATCATTTTTACTGCTTTCCGATTGACTTTCTTGCTTTATCTTAAGGGTTGCTTGGGTATTATATTTGTGGGGATCCTACACCCGATCCGTGTTTCTTAGGTAAGTAGAATAGATCGTCATGATCGTTAGGGCGATACCAAACGGTCAACATGATGGCTACGTTAGTGTGACACTTGATGTCCCGATACTTTCATTTCCAAGTTGAGGATAGTATTTGGCTTCTCGTGGTGTCATCAAGACTAACTCAACTTTTAGAACCTTAATTGACCCATTTTGGCCATTGAAGGTAGTGAGATGGCCGACTTTTGCAGATTAAGGTTGGTCGACACTGATGCTACGCCATTAAGATCGACTTTTGGGATATTTTCGGTCGACCACTTGGTAGTCGTATTGAAATAAACGCCTATGAGAAAGATCAATGATATGAGATTCCTAGAACCCTACATTATTATAGATGTGATGAACCAACTCAAAGAATTGGTTTCTAAATTCCGATCATGCCCAGTTCATCAAAAGACATGGTTATCTACTTGACTTGGTTATTCCATTTTGAAGAAGATATGATGCACGTCCTATTCCAGTTCTTCGATTTGAAACACCATTGCTTTACATTCCCATATTATCAGTTGGTTCCTACCTTGGAAGAGTTCTCTAAGCTACTTGGGATACCTATTCTTGATCAAATGCCATTCACCGGTCTAGAAAAGGTTCCTAGGTACGAAGACATTGCATCAGCATTACATCTAAAGCGCTCAGACATTGAAGCCAATTGGGAAACAAGAAGCGGAGTTAAGGGTCCACTTGCCAAGTTCCTAATAAAGAAAGCCCGAGAATTCCTCAAAGCAATGAGTTTCCAAGCATTCGAAGATATTGTGGCCTTGTTAATCTATGGTTTGGTTCTATTTACTAACTCGGATCAATTCATAGATGTGAACGCCATCAAGATATTCCTTACTCGCAATCCTGTGCCTACTTTACTTGGAGACATCCTACATTCTCTCCACACTCGTACTACTAAAAGACAAGGAACTCTCATGTGTTGTATACCGTTACTTTCCAGGTGGTTTATTTCGCACCTTCCTCCATCTGGCTTTTGAAGAACGAGCAAAGATGAAGTGGTCTCAAAGACTAATGTCACTCTCTCATTCGTGATATTCGCTGGTGTCTTTTCTCTCAAAAGGACTTCACATTCATCGAAAGGCCAGGAGAATTCCTAATGTACCACTCTTGGCATAAGGGAGGTATTACTTACAACCCTTCTCTAGCTCTACGCTTTGGTTACGTCAAGAGATGGTCCACATGATATGCTTCTCCAAGATGTTGTGTTCGACTACAACCACGATCTCCGAATTACCGATTTAAGGTTCATACACGCTGGGGCATGGTAAAGAAGATCGATACTAAGACTTTGGGGCACCAAAACTCATTCCCTTGGGAACCTTACCTCAAATGGGTGCGAGCTCGAGCTCAAAATCTCATGATGCCATTTACACCCGTGTTACTGAATTATGGAACCTGCTATAGGTGACGATCCTATAATCGTTTCTCCATCCCGACATGCCTACCGATTTTGAAGACTTAAGAGATCCTGATTCATCTTAAAGAAGAAAGGGATACGTCAAGCTCGGCTATGCAAGTGAGAAGAAGGTACTAGAGTTGACAAAGCTACTTCACGAGGAGCGGAACATCAACGCCTACCTCGGCACCAAGAGGAAGCGCCCATGGGAGACTTAGAGCTTTAGGATTGTTATTCTTTTATTTTTCCGAACTATATTTTGTACTAAAAAAATTAGAGAATAAAAATAGAACTAATAAATGTTTGATCATGTTTGTTTAACAAATTTAAATTCCTAAGGTCCTTGAAAACATTGCATTGCATTTGCATAAACATCCGCATATCGTAGCATAACATTTCATAACAGGTACATTGAAGATTGGTTTTCTCATTTCCTCGCTATTTATTTTAGCGTAAATGGCTCTTGAACAGATCGTCAAAGATCTTCGTGTAATGCTCAGCCCAGGAGATGTTCACTAGCTTGGTCCAAGGCCAAGAAGACCTGAAGAAGCTCATCAACAAAAAGAAGAAGGTCATTGGTGTTCTCAACATGGGAAGACGTCACAAAGGTGGTCCTAAGGTGGTCAGCCGGATAGAGTTCTCAGAAGGAAGTGTCAAAACTGAGGGAAGTGTCAAGGGCAACGAAGAAGACCAACGTGAGCCTGAGAATAAGGAAGAAGATTATGAGAATGATCAGTACTCTTATGAGGATGACAAATACAAACAACTTGAAGACCGTCTGAATGCTGTGGAAAATTTGAAGATGTCAGGGCTGAATTTTGATGATCTGAGTCTTGTTCCTGGTGTGATGATTCCTCCCAAATTCAAGGTTCCTACTTTTGCCAAGTATGATGGCATTTCTTGCCTAAAGCTGCATTTGAAGTCCTATGTCTAGAAGATCAACCCCCACAATGATGACAGAAAGTTGTGGATTCATTATTTCCAAGAGAGTTTGGCCGGAACTCAATTGGAGTGGTATTATCAGCTAGAAAGTAACCACATTTGTACCTGGAGTGACTTAGAAGATGCTTTCTACAAACAATATGAGTACAATGCCGAATTGGCACCCACCTGCATGCAACTACAAAGTATGTCTATGGGTCGTGATGAGAAGTTCAAAGAGTATGCTCAGAAATGGAGAGATCTAGCAGGCAGAGTTCAACCACCCTTGTCCAATAGGGAGTTGGTTGATATGTTTATGGGAACACTGACAAGTCCATTCTTCAATCATCTGATTGGAAATTCTTCATCCGGATTCACCGAGCTGATACTAATAGGAGAACGTATTGAAGCTGGTATCAAGAGTGAAAAGATTCATGTAGAGTCGTCGTCAAATGCTGCGAAGAGATCCTTTGGTGGTAAGAAAGAAGCTAATGTTGTGTATGGTCAGAAAAGTCGCGCCACAAACACAGTTTACGAAGATCAACATGCCGTTGTCGCAAGCCTTGCAACACATGTTGAAAGCAGAGTCGATTACACTTGAGGATCCTCCTCAAACATCAACACTTCCTCCAAGATACAATCCTAATGCTAAGTGTGCTTACCACTCCAACAGCCCTGGACATAAAACTGATGATTGTTGGGCTCTGAAGAACAAAATTCAAGACATGATTGAAGCTAAAGAGATTGAGTTTGATCCTCTCATTGAGACTCCGAATGTGATCAATGCACCTATGCCTAACCATGGCAAAAGTTCCAATGCTATTGACAAGAACTCTTATGTTTTCAATATAGATGACTTGACTATTCCTCTGATGACTGTTAAAAAGAATTTGCTGCAAGCCGGTGTCAATCCAGGATGCCCAGAGAATTGTCGTTGGTGCCCATCTACGCCTGACGGATGTGCTTGGTTGAGAAGACGATTTAGTGTATGATGGATAACCGCTGGCGCTATTTCAAGCCATCACCGTGGAGAATTGTGAAGACATGACTAAGAATCTGAAGATCGAAGATGTGAGCAAAACTGTACCAGAAGTATGGGATACCTTGGGGCATCCAAGTGGGAAGTTTGACTACATGGTGAAGTATACTGTTCCTGAGAGCTACAAAATTTCTATTGAAGATGTTAAGGCGACCGGATAGGGAGATGATTTCTCGGAAGACAATGCTGATGTAAACACAATAAATATTTACTCTGCTAATCCTGTGCCTAGAGTGGCACCTCTCATCATTACTTCTCCCAGGCCAATTCCATATTCCTCTAATAAAGCTATACCTTGGAACTATGGAGCTGAGGCTTACTATCATGGCGTCAAGCAAGACCCTCTGACCCTCGAGGATCTTACAGATGAAGCTACCATTCTCGACATTGACAACATCATTGGATCATGTAAGGTGACAGAACCGAAGAGTGTTTTCTCCCAGATCTCCTCCAAAAGACACCGCGACTCCAACTCGCATTCCAACCATCAACCAGCCCAAGCTGAGAGGAAAGAGCCAGAACTCATCCCCGCTTCCTACGTATACCAAAGGAAGTTATCAAGATACCTCCAAACAAGAAATGGAGGAAAGTCCAAGATTATCAAGAAAAGTGACTACAATGTTGTGGAACTGGGACAGACTCCCAAGATCTCCATGCTTGCTCTCGCTTGTGCTCGAGGCTCATGCTAAAGCGCTGGTAAAATTCTAAAGAATGCTCACGCATCGCAAGACACTACTACCGATCAATTTGAAGTTTGTATTGCTCGGCTGCCAACAACAGCCTAGGCTTCTCGACATCGATTTGACTTCACGAAAGAAACACAACAAAGCCTTGCACATCTCTCGAATGCAAAGGCATTACATTGTCTCATGTTTTGTAGATACCGTTCTCGCTCGAATATCTTACCAAGACCTTTGATCGACTTGATGTTGAAGGATTGGTTCAAGCCCAACGACATAGTTGTGACACTTTTGATGGTTCTAAGCGAACAAGATTGAGAGCTCTATTCTCATAAAGTCGGTTCCCGACTTTTGATTCCACTCTTTGTCATGGACATCCGCCTAGCTTACTCTTGCCTACTTTGACGCCTTGGATACATGGGGGCCACTCTACCGCATCGGTTGATGTACCCAGGAAGGGAAGGTTGTTACAAGATATGGTGAAGAGGAATACATGGTCACTATCTACGTCATTCCGATACCTCGAGATTGAAGGTGAATTCTTCGAGACTCGCCAAGCTTTAAAGCCCAAGAGTCGTGCTGTTGACTCTCCTCATACTTCAAGTTACACAAGTTCCGCTTAGGATGGCCTCATCAAGGATGCTCAAGCCACAGCTTGAAGGAGGAGGTAGTACTATTTGGGGTCAGCCCCGATCTTCCTTTCAACCGATAAGACCGTTTAGGCTTCACCATCAAAGGTCAAGATGATACACCGCGAACGTGCCGCCAACTTCCTTTCTCGACAAGAAAGATGGAGTCCATGCTATAGAAGACGACGAACGATTTCGACATCGCAAGTGGATTTTCCTAACTCCCGACAACGGACTCAAAGAATCGGAAGATTGAAGACGCTATACCGCCTCCTTAGACAAGAGTAATTTCTTTTGTTTTCTGTTATGTTTTTCATTTTTTATGCTTTGAACAATAAACTTTAAAGCCTAGTGCCTTGCCCGGGGCATCATGGCTCGTTTGTGAGGGTTATTATCTGTCATTTGCATATTTTCATTCAATAAAATCGTTGGACTTTTGCATTTAAATGTTGTTTCTTTCTTTTACTTTATCACCCCTTCAAAAGCTATGTGTTTCTTACACACACTCACGTGATACATCGTAATCACTCCGAATCTCGTTGATAACACCTATGCTATTGCTAAATATGACTTCGATAATCCGATCTACCAAGCCGAATACGAAGGTGAGGAAGATTGTGAAGTGCCAGGAGAACTTGTCAGACTACAGCAAGAAGAACGAGTTATACAGCCATACGAAGAGTCAATTGAGGTTGTGAATTTGGGCACTGATGAAGACAGAAAAGAGATCAAGATAGGAGCAGGTCTGGAGAACAGTGTCAAAGAGAGATTGATTCAGATGCTACGAGATTATATCGAGGTTTTTGCTTGGTCCTACGAAGACATGCCGGGTTAAGACATCGATATTGTAGTACATCGGTTACCGACAAAAGAAGGTTTTCTCCCAAAGGAAATGTATGTCTGCCTCATGCGCCCGAGATGTCGAGAAAATCAAAGTCAAGTTATGAAACAGTTCAACGCCGGTTTCCTAGCTGTTACTTCTTATCCGCAATGGGTTGCAAACGTGGTACCCGTGCCTAAGAAGGATGGCAAAGTACGAATGTGTGTGGATTACAGAGATTTGAACAAAGCGAGTCCTAAAGACGATTTCCCACTTCCTCATATTGATGTTCTGGTCGACAACACCGCTCAACATAAGGTTTTCTCCTTCATGGATGGTTTCTCCTACAATCGATCAAAATGGCCTCAAGACATGGAGAAGACTACTTTGTTGGGTAATGCTCATGACAAGGTCATGCCGTCGGATCAAGAACCGGCGCCACTTATCAACAGGTTATGGTGGCATTATTTCATGACATGATTCATCACGAGATAGAGGTCACGCCGATTTACATGATAGCTCGATCACCGATGTAAGAAGAACATCTCGATCATTTGCGGAAACTGTTTGATAGACTGAAGAAGTACATACTAAGACTCAATCCTAACAAGTGCACCTTTGGAGTCAGATCCGGTAAACTCCTAGGATTTGTTGTCAGTGGTAAAGGTATTGAAGTTGACCCCGCCAAGGTTAAAGCTATTCAAGAAATGCCAGCTCCCCGCACCGAGAAGGAAGTTAGAGGTTTCTTAGGACGATTGAACTATATTGCCATATTCATTGCACATCTAACTGCTACTTGTGAGCCAATCTTCAAGTTACTGAAGAAAGATCAAGTGGTGGAATGGAACGACGATTGCCATACCGCTTTTGACAAAATCAAGGAGTACCTACAGAATCCTCCTATCCTGATGCCGCCAAGGAAGACCTCTTATCATGTACTTGATGTTAGAAAACTCGATGGGTGTGTTGGGCAACATGACGAGTCCGGTCGAAAAGAGTATGCAATATACTACCTTAGTAAAATTTTACCGATCGTGAAACAAGATACTACAATGAGAAAACTTGCAGCCGGCTTTGGGTCTGTCACGACTAAGACAAGATATGTTGAATCACACTACCTTATTGATCTCCAAGATGGATCCGATAAAATACATATTTGAGAAACCACTTTCTCCTAAGAATAGCAAGATGGAAAATGATCTTGACCGAATACGACATCCAAAGATACTTCTCAAAAGCGATCAAAGGACGGTAGTAGCCATCATTTGGCTCATCAAGCTATAGATGACTATCACCCTATGCCTCGAGTTTCCAAACGAAGATGTTTTACTAGTTATCGATTGTGAAAACCAGACCGCATTTAAGGACCAACAAGGATCCCGATGGACCATGGTCTTTGATGGAGCCTCAAACGCACTTGGCAATGGCATTGGCGCCATCATTACATCCTCGTAGGCGACATACGCCATCGCCAGATTATGTTTCACCGCACTAACAACATGGCTGAATACGATGCGCATCATGGGTATTAAAGTCGCTATTGACTTAAGAATCAAATTCTTGCAAGTGTATGGAGATTCATTAGTGATCAATCAGATTAAAGGCGAATAGGATACAAAGCATCCAAATCTCATTCCATATCGAGAGCATGTTCTGAGTTTGATCCCCTACTTCAAAGAGATCACTTTCGATCATATTCCACGAGAAGAGAATCAGTTGGCAGACGCATTAGCTACTATGTCATCTATGTTCAAGGTCAGATGGGACAACGAGGCTCCTAGATCATCATTGAAAGGTTTGACGAACCAAAGATATTGTTGTGAACTTGATATGTATTAGAAACCTTGGTTCTACGAAGTGAAAAGGTATCTTGAGACTCAGGAATACCCTGCAGGGGCATCTGTCAACGATAAGAAGTTCTTAAGAAGATTTGCTTCTAAATTCTTCCTCAGCAACGACATCTTATACAAGCGCAATCACGACTTGTGCTTACTCCGCTATGTAGATCAGAAAGCTGCAGAATGAATCATGGAAGAATTACACGAAGGCACATTTGGTACCCATTCTAGTGGACATACGATGGCTAAGAAGATTCTGAGGACAGGTTACTATTGGTCCACCATGGAAGCTGATTGTCACCGCTATGCTCGATCTTGTCACAAGTGTCAGATATATGCAGACAAAGTGCACGCTCTCCAAACATTGAATGTTCCGACCGCCTCTGCCTTTTGCAATGTGGGCATTGACATGATCGGAGAAATCAAGCCCACCGCTTCTAACGGACATCGCTTCATCCTTGTGGCGATTGACTATTTCACCAAGTGGGTAGCAGCCTGCTCGCGATCTCATACCAAGAATGTCGTGGCTCGATTCATCAAGCATAATCTTATCTGTCGGTATGGCACTCCCGAAATAATTATCATAGATAACGGTTCTAACCTCAACAACAAAATGATCACCGAACTCTGCACGCAGTTCTTCTCCTTATCGACCGAAGATGAATGGCGCAGTGGAAGCCGCCAACAAGAATATCAAGAAGATCATACAGAAGATGACAGTTACTTACAAAGATTGGCATGAGATGTTGTCATTTGCTCTCCATGGTAATCGCACTACAGTACGAACGTCAACAAGGGCAACCCCCTTCTCTCTCGTATATGGTATGGAAGCGGTCCTGCCAATCGAGGTTCAGATACCCTCAACCAGAGTCCTCCAGGACGCAGAGTTAGGCGAAGACGATTGGATCCAGACTCGCTTTGACCAGATCAACTTGATTGACGAGAAACGACTTGCATCCATTTGCCATGGACAGATCTATCAGAAGCGGATAATCAGAGTATTTAACAAGAAAGTCAAGCACCGAGTCTACCAAGTCGGTGATCTAGTAGTCAAGCGCATCATTCTTCCACAAGGTGATCCCAGGGGCAAATGGACTCCCACCTACGAGAGACCGTTTGTAGTCAAAATGATTTTCCATGAGCTATGATACTTAGCACCATGGATGGCTAAGACTTCCCACACCCCGTGAACGCAGTATATAGTAAAAAATACTACGACAACGAGACCCGCTTAGGTCGATCGACCTAGGAAAAAATATATATCAACCAAAAGGGTTCGGGCAAAAGTTAAGGATATATACAAAACATGTACAAAGTCGAAAACCCGCAGGCGGTTTGGCAAAAAGGGTATCCTGGTATCAAAACCCGAAAGGGCGGTCTAGGAAAAAGTTAGATTTAAGCGCATAACTATGTCTCGCCTAGATCACCTATTCATGATACTACTATCAAGATTCAAGATTCGAATGGCGAAAATCAATCCACTCACTTTCTACTAATGCAAGGAGATGAGATAGTCGAAATATATGAGTACTAGCATAGTTGAACTTAACGAGATTGTTTCGCATAGCTTTTTACTTTCCTTGTATACAAACCACTTGGCCATATGCCACCTTTCAAATTAATACAAGTTCTTTCTTTTACAATTTTCACTATTGTTGTTTGCATAAAGTCCAACGCTTGCTTTGAATGATTATATGCATCCGATAATAAATAGCTATTTACAAACATGCTAAAAGCGAATCTAACAACGATAATTACTACAGCTCTAGGAATTGAGATGACGACTTAAAGTCACCAAACGCTCCTCAGAAAGCACAATCCCCACAGAGGCATCGCCATCGCAAACCTTCCCCAAATAAGTACACATTTTCCTCCACTAGTTCCAACATTCCAAGTTTCGCTTAGTCCTCGAGCAATGATCCCAACTTAACCTCGATTACACCATTAAGCAAGAATATTTCATCTCCAATGAGGTATTTATCCTCACAGTAATATCTCTCAACAATCACCATTCCTGAAGAATATCCAGACTGAAACTTGGTCGATAGTGCATCGGAGGAAACCTACATCTTTTATTCCCCACCAGAGGTTTCAATCTGCCCGATCCTTCTAGCCCCATCTCCCAATGACAATTAAATACTCTCCAACAAGATCTAAAGATCCCCAAGAGAGCGCCCAAATTTTCCCTAGGTGGTCTACGACAAGATCCTCAAGAGGTACCTCTCTCTCTACCATCCTCAAGAAGATGATGTCAGGCTCTCAAACTTGGTCGATAGTGCATCGGAGAAATCAAGGATTTCTTTCTTCTTTCAAAAGTAGGGTTTTCATCCGCTTCACTCCCCAAGCAGATCCCACATCTTCTTCAAGATGGATATATTTTGAAATACCACAACATCTATCATTCATACATTATTCATCATATTGCATTATCATTCATACACATTGTCATGCATCATAACCTCGTATAGACTAACTATATCCTATCAAAATTTCTTTTGTTTTTCTTCCCAAACAGTGAAGATCACTTCTAAACGATGTGTCCGATTAATACCCCAAACAAGACGGAAAACTATCTCGAACGATCACCTGTGTTGTCCTCCAACAACAAGCATTGATCAACACCAAGCGCAACAGGAAGTTATCCGATTCGCCAACTATTATTCCCTCGCAGTAATCAAGACGAAGATTTATTCTGACTCTCTTATTATCTATAAACTACTGAGTCTGGCGAATTTGACGCTGCCTTGATGGCATCTTAAGCCCATCTCCGACTATTTGTCGACATCTCTCCACTTTCGTATCGCCGCATATTTGGTTAAAACCAATACAAACCAATAACTTCATTCAAAGACAAGCCAAGTCTAACGCATTTACTCTCTCCTGACGGCATCTTAAGCCCATCTCCGTGCTCCTTCGCCTGTGAATATCTACAGAGCCTAGCGACGCTTGCTCCCGACATCGCTTCTTCGATGGCATCTTAAGCCCATCTCCGAAGATTCTCCTATTCAGGAGACATTCTTGAGTCTAACGTACGACTCATTCCCCAGTGAAGTCTCCAGTTTCTCCAAATGGCATCTGTAAGCCCATTCCCGCATCATCAATCAACGGAGAGTGCAAATTTTCAGGTGTACTCGAGTGTTTAATCATCTTCTACCTCCAGGTCACGAAAGGCAAGCATGCCAATCTAACCCTTCCAGTACAAGAAGATTGAATAGGGGAAGCTGTCATACCCCAAAATTTTCCCTCCTACTTCTCAAGACATTCCATACATCTATACCCAAGGATTCCTCAAGGGTTGATCAGACAAACCCTCTCCTAGGTAATCAACCCAAACTAGGGTTTTGGCAATTCTCAGGTCAAGGTGGTTTCTAACATCTCCAATGGTCATTATGCCTCCTCATATGCTTCAAAGAATATCCATGTCAAGTTTCAAGCCTTATGTCAAGTTTCTATAATTGCTCGATGGTTGAAAATCAACTATATTAGACAAAAACTCAATTGTGGTCAACATACAGTCAAACTTCATGATTTTTGGTCAACATCCATATTTTGAAGTGACATTCATCATTTGATCAAGGGTTGATCATGATTCATCAAGAAAACTCAAGATTTGATCAAAAGTCAAACTTTCCAAATTAGGGTTTCTTGAGGAAAAGTTAACTGAACTTTGACTGAGCATAACTTTCTCATACTTTATCAAAAAAAATTCCACCACCTCTAATTTTGAATAGAATTCAATTCTCTACAACTTCATGTCTCACAAGTTTGGTCATAAAATGCTGCATTTTGAAGATATGGATCAAACCATTACAGGTCCTTTTCAAAGTCAACAAAAAGTCAACTTTTTGTAGAGAAGTGTTATTGAGCATGGAAACTTCAATTGAGATGAAATAAAAGAGGTTGTTTAGAGGAAATCTATAGCTTTCTAAAAAGTCCAAGAACACTCAAAAATGTTAAACATTGAGCAAGATACACCTTGAACAAGTTGGGCATTTTTGAAGAATTGCACAAAGAAAAATATCTGACAAAATCCAATTTTTTCCAAATGGTCCTTGATGCCTTGCCACGACCCCTTTCTATTTTTTTGATTTATTTTTGAATTTAAAATCATTTAGTTCAAATTTAAATTAAATAAAATATGAAAACAAGGTATAATTTAAGTGGTTGATTTTTATCAAGCTTGAGGACCAAGGAAGCCCACAAAACATGCCAAATTGTGTAGCTCATGCAAGGAAGGAAAAAAATCAAATTTTGGAAAGATTTGATAAAATTTGAAAGAGAAAATATTTTGCATTCAAGAGCATATCTTTTTTCATTCTTTTTGATCAAATCTCTTGCATTATAAATACACAACACATTCACAAGACCAAAGGACGAAACCCTAGCCTCTTGAAGCAACCCTTATTCCCTCAAATATTTTTCAAAGTTGGCAAATTCGAGTTTGACTTTCCAAAGAATTTTCAAGGAGTTCCAAGCCTTCCATCGTGTTCCTAGACATCCCAACAATCATTCACAACCCTTACACGAAGCCAATCCTCCTGTGATCGAGCCATCTAGCTCTCACCAATTTGGTATTTTCTTGATTTCTATTTTCTTATTTCATGTATTGTTAATCGCTTTTGGTTATTTGCATGGATTCAGATATCTATTAGATCATGAATGATGCATCTCATGTGAGCTTAGACGAGAAAACACAAACCACCATTGTTAGGGCTCTTGAACTGCTTGATTCAAACGCTTTCCAGCCGATTCAAGGAAAACAGACACCACCATCGTGTTCGCAATTTCGATTTATGGGGGTAGGTCCTCTTCCTTTTTATTTTGCTTATTTTGCAGGTTGAGATATTGGTCGGAGAAGACGACCGAGCTAGGCTCCTGCCGCCGACTGCTTGACCCCTGCTGGTCGGCGTTATGCAATGGCTCATCCTGATTCGCTCTCACATACATACTGGGACCCACGCGTTTGACTGTGTTTGAAACTATAACTATGACACGTTTACACTTATAAACCATTGATTGCAGATTACAAACACCAAGACACCTTGGCTCAGATGGCAACGTGTTGGTTGATTTCTCCAGAGGGCACGAGTTGGATTCCTGGCATGGCATTTTCTTTTTCAACAGTTTTGCAAACTAACCTTTTCTATTTTCTTATTTTTCTTAATATTTTTCATTCAATTTAATTTATCTTTAAACAATTTTCTCATGCATTTAAAAATCACCAAAAATATTTTCCTTTTGCATTTTAATCAGAAAAATGTTTATTTAATTTTTGACATTAAAATTAACATTTTTCCATGCATATTTTAATTAATTGCTAATTAACCATTAAATTGACTTTTAATTGCTTTTAATTATCAAAATCGATCCAGAAAATTCCCAAAAAATTTCTATGTTATCTAAACAGCATGACTAACCTTAAATCTTTTTCCTCATTCAAAAATCTTATTTTTACTAAGATTTTTCTCTTATGCGAACTTTCTTACATTTTCCGATTATGTATCTGTTCACAGGTTGTAATGTTTCGGAATATTTTTCTCGCTTTTCTTTTCAATATCATGTTACTGCTTATGGGATGTAATAGTTTAATTAGACTTTACTTTCCGACTCCTATTATGTAACTATCCCAAAGCCATGTAATAGCGAGACTTTATTTTCCGTTTATTTTCTCGCATAAACCGTTAGTAACTAGGCGTATGGTAAGATAAAACAACATAGATCACTTCTAATTCCAAGATAATATATCTGAATTCAACACACTTTTTCACACATGCACCCCTTAGGTAATTCTCTCGCCTTTGTAATACGGTGAACCGACTTTGTAGGTTTTGTATCGCAAATGTGCGGATAGCAAGATTCGCCACCGACTTTTCTTTTATCCAATTAAGGGAAGGTGAAAAGAATGTGAAAAGACCTTCGTTAGATTCTCGAGTAAGGGAGAAAGTTATGAAAAGGGAAGGTATTAGCACTTTTCCATCCGTAGTTATCTACGGCTCTTAGTTGCTCTTAGATCACTTTAAAAATGTGCTTTCGTGTGTTTGACAAAAATGTTTTGAAAAGGCATTTCGCTTTGACTTTGTAATGATTCACGAGGAATGTATACAAAGTGTTCGAAATGTTTCGCTTTGAAAAGAGTTTGAACTTTGAAAAAGTGTGAGGTGTGAATGTATTTTGATAGAGCAAGCAACTAAAAATCTTATTACCTACCGTAATGGTCGCTTTCGTGTTATTTTACTTTCCTTTAGAAATAGTGCTATCCATACCATTGGTTGGTAGGTAACCCTATTCGTTGGATGTAAGCGGGACATTCGAAGGGACATCGGATGGTCATAGAAGGCAACTTGTAGGAAGTATCCTAGCACATTCGAAGGGACTATCATCATTTTTCGTAGGCGATAATCGAGGGTCAAGATCATGTATTCTTAGGCGACATCATGCGTCTATGATCTTTGTATCGAAGGGACTATGATGATTTGTTTTGAAGGCAACGGTGCTAGGATACCTCTACGTTCGAGGGACATGACCATTTGAATTCGTAAGGCAACGAGAGAGAATTACCCTAAGGGGTGCATGTGTGAAAAGAGTGCGTTGATTCAGATATTTTATCTTGGAAATTAGAGTGGTCTATGTTGATTTTATCTTGCCATACACGCCTAGTTACTAGCAATTTATAGGGTGCGGAAATTAAAATGCGGGAATGTAAAATGCGAAAAGATAAATCCTACGCTATTACATGGCTTTGGGGCAGATACATAATTGAAAATACGGAAAATAAAAAGCCTAATTAAACTATTACATCCCATAAGCAATTACATAATTGGAAAAAAGAAAGCGATAAAAAGAAATCGTCCGAAACGGGATAACCTGTGAAAAGATGAGAAATCGGGAAATACGATGAAATTGAATAAGAGGAAAATGTTAGTAAAAATAATAATTTTTAAATGAGAAAAATATTTCATGTTGGAAATAACATTACTATGCTAAAATAATTTTTTGGGATTTTTTGGAGATAATTTAACAATTAAAAACTAATTAAAAGTGATTTAAATGATAAATTAGCAATAAAATTAAATATGCATGCAAAATAATATTTTTTAATTTTATAAATTAAATAAACATTTTCTGAAAATAATGCGAAAAGAAAAATATTTTTTGGTATTTTTTAAATGCATGATAAAAATTATGAAAATAAATTAAAATGCATGAAAAATATTGAAAATATGAAAAATAGAAAAAATATGAGAAGTTTTGTAAAAAGAAAAAACAATGGTCTTGCCAGGATTCGAACTGGAGACCTTGCCTTCAAACTTTGAGATCCCTTGCCTTGACCAACTGAGCCAGCGTGTGCAACTGTTTGGAAATCGGAGCGAGTGGATTGTAAACAAGTGTCACGTCCTGGTTGTACCGAGCTCGCGCCAAACTTCATCTCTTTCGTTTTGAAATTTTGAAAACATAGCGTCGGCCTCAATGCGACGCTATAGCCCCTGCAATTCTCAAAATCAAGCACAGGTAATATAAATAACATTCAAGGGTATGAATCGATTGGAAACATCATTCCGAACACGATGATGGTAGTCTCATGGTCCAATTTTTCCGTTTTAAAGAAACCCTAATTCGGTTCAAGAAACCCTAATCATGGTGATTCGTGCTTCCGGCCATAGAAATACAATTAAACCACCCAGAAAGTTTGCAAGCTTCATTCTAAACACAAAACAAACATCAAAACTCATTAATAATGCATGATAAACAGAATTCGATTTTGGAAAAATAAGAACAAACCGAAATCGTATTTGTTGGATTCTTGATGGTTTTGGACAATGTAAAGGTCTGGATCGATTCAGTAGATGCCAAGGAAGGTGTTTTGAAGCTTAGAATCAATTGAAACGAGCTAAATCTGTGACTGCTAGTAGCTTGTGAAACACGGTTTTTTGAGTTTTAGGTTAGGGTTCTTGAGCCAATTTTTTCGTTCTTTATCATGTGTTATGCATTGTGTATTTATATTGGATGGAATTGAGTCGATTTGAGGAAGAAATCATCATCAATCAATGCAAAACATATTTGATTTTGTACAAAATCAAATTTTCTCTTTTTGATCAATTTCAATCAATTTCTTTCCAAATCCAATCAAATTTCGAAATTTGCTGGCTTTATTGAGTTGCTTGGATCTCAAGGAAGAGAGAAAAATCAATTTGCAATTAATTTTTGATTTTATACTTTATTTTTGAATTTAATTTGTATTTAAATTAATAAAATCAAAATTAAATAGAAAAATAAAATAAAAATTCGTGGTATTGGCTTAGATGCTCCAAATTGTATAAGGAACAAGTTTGGATGAAGAAAAGGTAAGCCCATTTGCAAAATTTTTGATTTTTAGAAGTATCTCTCTTTGTGCACTTCTTCAAAATTGTCCAACTTGCACAAGGTGTATTTTGCTCATTTTTCCACATTTTTGAGCGTTCTTGGACTTTTTGGAAAGCTATAAGAGTCCTCTAAACAACCTCTTTGTTTTCATCTCAATTGGAGTTTCCATGCTCAATATACCTTCAAAACAAAATGTTGACTTTTTGTTGACTTTGAAAAGGACCTGTAATGTTTTGACCCATACCTTCCAAATGAAGCCTTTTTTGAACATTCTTGTGAGACATGAAGTTGTAGAGAATTGAATTTCCTACAAAACAAGAGGTGGTGGAAAAATTTCTGAGAAAGTATGAAGAAGTTATGATCAGTCAAAGTTTGGTTGACTTTTCACTAAGAAACCCTAATTTAGAAAGTTCGACTTTGAGCAACTGAGTTTTCTTGACGAATCATGATCAACCCTTGATCAAATGATGAATGTGACTTCAAAATGAGGATGTTGACCAAAAATCAGGAATTTTGACTGTATGTTGACCACAGTTGACTTTTTGACCAATACAACTAATTTTCAACCATCTGAGCAATTGTCTGAGGAAACTTGACTTGTAAGGCTTGAAACTTGACATGGAGAATCTTTGAAGCATATGAGGAGGCATGAAGACCTTTGGAAATGTTGGAAGTCCACCTGAATCTGAGAAATACCAAACCCTAGTTTGGGTTGATTATCTAGGAGAGAGTTTGTCTGATCAACTCTTGAGGAATCCTTGAGCATGGATGTATGGAATGTTTTGAGAAATTGGAGGGCAAATTTGGGGTATGACAGCCCCTGCTCAATCTTCTTGTACCGAAGGGTTAGATTGGCATGCTTTGCCTTCGTGCCCCGGAGGTAAGATGATCGAACACCGAGTACACCGAAAATTTGCACTCACCGGCCGATGATGCGGAATGGGCTTATAGATGCCATTTGGAGAAGTTGGAGACTTCACTGGGAATGAGTCGACGCTAGACTCGAGATTGTCGAGGGTAGGAGAACTGCTTGAGATGGGCTTAGGATGTCATCCGAAGACCGATGCCGAGTGAGTGTGCTCAGAGACATTTCGAAATGAAAGGAGCACGGAGATGGGCTTAAGATGACATATGGGAGAGTCATACGTTAGACTTCGCTTATCTTCGAATGAAGTTATTGGTTTGTATTGGTTTTGACCAAATATGCAGATCAAGGTGGGGAGATGTCGACAAGTAGCTCGAGACGGGCTTAAGATGCCATCCGGGAAACCGAGTCGACGCCGCATCAGAGTCTGCTGATGATAAGGAGTCGAATAGTTCTCAGCCGACTACTCGAGGAGGGGTAGTAATTGGCAAATGTAGATATCTTCCCGCTGAGCCTCCGTGTTGATCCAATGCCCGTATCGGAGGATAACTTGGATCGCTCGTATAGGGTTTCCGTCCGCTTCGAGTATTAATCCGGATCCGTTGTCGGAGGACAACTAGGGCGGTCTTTCGATAGTTTTCCGTCGATTCGGTCTTAACTCGACCTGCTTGCATCGGTGACTTTCACCGCTTGGAGAAAACAATGGAAACTTTGATAGAATATTGTTAGTCTCATGCAAAGTATGATGCATGACAATGTGTATGAATGACATATGCACAAATTATGACATTATGAGAGATGTATGAATGATAGATGATGCGGTATTTCAAAACATATCCATCTTGAAGAAGATGCGGATGTTCTGCTTGAGGATTTCTGACTTCTGCTTGGGGATGAAATGGGTGGAGACCCTGCTTTGGAAAGAGAGGATAGCTTTGAATCCTCCGATGCACTATCGGACCAAGTCTCGAGCCTAGATATTGTTGAGGATGAGGAGGTCGAGAGACGCGTCAAGGATCTTGTGTAACCTCGCTGGGAGAATTTAGGAGGTACTCTACTGGGGATCTTGTGTAAATCTTGCTGGAGAGTATTTAATAATTGCTCGGAGACAGGGCTAGAAGGATCTGGAGCCCGTCGAAATCTTTGGCTGGGGAAAAGAAGTAGGTTTCCTCCGATGCACTATCTGACCAAGTTTCGAGTCTGGATACTGCTGCTTCTGGGGAAAAATGGAGCGGTTGAGAGATAGTCCGCCGGGGGATAGATACCTCGGTGTGGATGAAATGTTATTGCCCGAAAATCTGTTGTCACATGGTTAAGTGGCATCACTTCTTGGGTAATAACGTATACTCCGCTAGGGAAGGTTTGAGCGACACCTCTGGGGAATGTCAAGAATCTCACTGCTATCTCAATTCCTGGAGCCTGTAGTAATTACTTTGTTACGCTTACTTTTCGCATGTTTGTGAACGAACTTTTACGGTCAAATGCATATAATCGTTCAAAGCAAACGTTGGACTTTATGCAAACAACAACAACAAGAATTGTAAAGAGAAAGAAATTTGTATTTATTCGAAAGGTGGCGTATGGCCAAGTAGCTTATACAAGATAAAAGTAAAAAGCTATGCGGAAACAATCTCGTTAAGTTCCAACTATGCTAGTACTCATATATTTCAACTATCTCATCTCCTTGTTGTCAGTAGAAAGCGGATGGATTGATTTTCGCCATTTGAATCTTGAGTGCTGATAGTAGTAGTCTGAAAAGCAGGTGATCTGGACGAGACATAGTCGTACGCTTAAATCCCTAACTTTTGCCTAGATCGCTTGTTCGCGTTAAAAGGTGACGCGCTAGAGGGATGCAAACGTGAGTTTGGATTCTCTGGCACGTAACGATTTAAATCTTTTGATTTGTTTATAAAGATGCCGCGAGCATCAAGCTTTATTATTTTCAACACAAGAACGATGATTTAATGATTATGAAAAACCGGAAAGCTGAAATACCCTCAATTGATATTGGTATGCGTAACGACTAGCGCAAACTAGACGCAACGCATTGGGGAGATTCTGAGTAAGGGGGATTGTTATATAAAGGGAATAGATGGAGCACCCTAAATATATGTAGTTATCTACAGCTTTATATATGAATATGTTTGATATGTTTGTGTGTTTTAATTTGCTATTTCTATGATTGGGAAAGTTTCTCCTTTGGGATTTTAAGAAACGAAGATTATGTGGGATCCTAGTGTTTATTATTATTGTGCTCGCAAAGATCTGTGGATCTTCTTCATACATATCCCCTAGTGGGAATCAGAGCATTTGTAGCTCGGATCTAAAGGGATCTACGGTTTGTTTGGTCTGAGAGAGATAGAAATTTGCTCGGCAAGGATGATACCTGCGCCTCACGATTCTAAAAAGGATGTTGAGAAAGTCGAGTAATCGTATTTCCACTTATGCTAGTGGAAGCAACGGATGTTAGTAAGAGATGCATAAATGTCATCTTAATGAAAAATGTATCTAATCTATTTCATCACATACATTTTTGAAAAGTTTGCTTGAAATGAAATCTTTCATCATAAGTATCGTGTGTTTTGTTGAGTGTATGTTGCTACTACTTACATGTTTAAGAAAGATGTTTTGAAAAGATGATTGAATCTTTAACTGTAAGTATTGGGTGTTTTGCTTGAGTGTACAAGCGCTACTACTTACAATTAAGAGATGTTTTGTTTGAAAATAGTTTGAAAAGAGTTTGAAAAGTTTTGACCAGATGTGATGTGATAGATTAGATACTTCTTCCATAGAGATGATAGATGTCTAAATCTCGAGGAGAAATTGATTGATTAAAGGGATGCTTTTAAGAAGCCTGTGGGTCCTTGTATTGTTAGCCCAAGAGGAGGCATCTCGAGGGTCATCGAGGGTCATCGAGGGTCCTTGTATGAAGCTCAAGAGGAAGCTATAGGGTATGGCTGGTTTGTTTAAAAAGGGATTTCACCGAGAAACCATCCTTTTGAATTAAGAGCAATTTCACCGGAAATTTTACTGGGATTTGAAAGTGATTTCACTGGAAACCATCCTTTCGTGGTTCTATCTTAGCTGGTGATTCTTTGTATTGGAAGCCCAATAGGAGGTCATAAGAGATTTCCTATCTCTTCATTGTATGATGCCCAAGAGAAGGCTAAACTCAATGAGGAGTTCTTTGAACGAAGCCCAAGAGGAGGCTAACTCAACAAGGGAGTGTTGTCTTATATGAAGCCTAAGCGAGGCTAACTCGCTGGAGAGTTTCTTTGTACAAAGCCCAAGAGAAGGCTAAACTCAACTCGATGAGTTGTCTTGTATGAAGCCCAAGCGAGGCTATACTGCTGGGAACTTATTGATTAGTCTAATTGTTATGTTATAATTAGACAGTTGCATAAACAAGTGTGTGTGTGATATATAATCACGTGAGTTTATGAAGGAGATATAAACAATGCATGATGTTTATTTGCGTGAGTTTATGAAGGAAATATAAACAAGTGTCGTGAAACGGACGCTTAAAACGAGCTTAACTTGATTATTTACAAGTTTGATCCGTGTACAAAGTGAGTATGTACACGAACGAGCTATTTATGTACAGACAAAGATGGATGTACATAAGAGGGTTGGGACTTACACCTGTAAGGGAGGCCCATTGATTTGAAAGTATTTTCACAGGGAATAATGTTTCTTTCAATACCAATGGTATTCAGTGTATATGTACAGATAAAACAAAAACGAAAGATCAAAGTTTATCTGTGAAAAAGTATTTTCAAAAAGTATCTGTCTTATGTACAGATAAAAGTTTTGTATGAAAAGTATTTGATATCTACTAGGGAAATGTACATGTACATGAAAAATGTTGATTTGAATATACACAAGTGAAGTGAAAACAGACGATCGCGGTTTGTCTGTACTTTAGTATAAAAGAAGTATCTGTATTATGTACAGATGAAAACTTGTATGTGTTTGAAAACGATTTGATATGTACAAAGAAATATTATGTACATAAAAGAATGTTATGGGACTTACACCGTGAAGGAGGCCCATTGGTTTGAAAGCAGTTTCACAGAGAATAATGCTCCTTTCAAAACCAATGGTATCGGTGTATAAACAAACGAATGAAAACAAACGGAAGAAGTTTGTTTATGTTTGAATACTAACAAAGATGTTTTGAATATGTACAATGAAATTTAGATATGTACATAAAAGAATTTTGGGACTTACACCGTGATGGAGGCCCATGATCGATCGAGAAATTCGAGAGAAGACGAAATCAGTTTTATCATTTAAATCGGATCGATCATGGTAAAAAGATGCAAGTTTGATGAAAAGTTTTGAAAAATGATTTGAGAATGTTTTGAAATGTGAAGTTTATTTATGAGAAGTTTTGAAAAAAATCGGAAGTCGAAAACATGAAAAATTCACCTTAAAAGGAGGTTTGAAAAAGTGTTCGTAACGCTGCTTGCCGATTAAAATTTAATCAGATGAAAGTTTTTTCTGAAAATTTTTGCACTATCACAAAATAGATGTATTTATTGATAAGTGTTTAAAAAATCATCTCAAAATGAGAAGTTTTGATTGGTCAAAAAAATTGTGGAAGTTTGATGAAAAAAACATGAAAAATGGAAAGTTTGTAAAAAAAGAATGAAAAAAATGGCCCTGATGGGTGTTGAACCCATGACCATGAGGTGGGACGCGTGGCAGAAATGACTTAAAGGCAAGCATACAACCACTAGACCAAATGCGCTGGGATGTTTAGTGGATTATCACACGTGTTAAAGTAATATTGGAAAATTTGAATATTTGAAAATGAAGAACACCAAGAACATGCGCGCAGCCTGGGTTTATGGTTTTGATTTTCAGTTTACCAAATTCAACCTAAAATCTTCGTTTCTCCATGAAATCCAATGATGTAAACATCAAAGTTGATCGTTTTTGCACCACGAACATGATTATGGTTGTTAATTTATTTATATTCGCCTAGAACGATTTAGGTTTCAAGAACATGATGAACCCTAAACCGAAAATCTTAAATTAAATGATGTACGTTGATGATTGTTTGATTTTATTGAGGGTTATCAATCGTTATGAGTGCAAAACAATTGGCCAAGAGTTTTTGTCAAAAGAATCAAGGAATCATGATAACCAAGTTCGTGTTCTAACTCGAAAGTGAGAATCGATTCGGCAAACGTGTTTCAGCTTGTTGTTTCTTGATTGTGAGCTCCAACGGCCTATGTGGAAGCTATGTGGGTGGTCCGCACCTCTTGAATCAAGTCGATCGTATACCCAAGTCCACCGCATACACTCGTAAATGGAAACCGAAATCGAGTTAGAGTCATATGCTTGCTTGCCATGGGTTTGGATCATGTCTATGAGGTATGTGGAAGGTGTTTGAATGATTACAACATAGTTTGATCCACCAAACTTCAAATTCGAACCATAAGGCGCTTGAAGTTTTGAAAAGATGAAAAGTGAAAATTGGCTTTAACTGGTTCTTGTGTTGATTTTAATGTTCAAACATGTTCTATATTGATTACGAGATGTATTAGACACCAAAGTTTATCATGTTTTCATTGAATTTTGAAAATTGCAAGTTTTCTCAAAAGTGTGCTATGTTACTTGATTTTGAAGAAAGAAGTGAGAAGCATGAGGAAAAAAATTCTTGATTTTTTTATGATCAAGATGGATCATTTGAAGTATTTTGATGAGGAAAAAGTTTTTGTTTTGAATATTTTGACCAAAAGTCAAAGTTTGACTTTTCTGTGCAGATGAAAATTTTCATCAGATGTTTCTGAAAACGACTGATGAAGTCTGTGAACTTCTGTAATGTTTTGAATCAAGAATTTAGGTCAAGATGTTGTATCTAAGATATAATTACCAATCTCTATCCAAAAAAGTCATTTCTTGCTCAAAAAGTCAGAGAATTCTCATGCCCGATCAAAACCCTAATTGGTCGATGCTCGATTGATCTGTGAGAAAATTTGATATCTGATGATCTGAAGTTAATGATTTGATCAAGATAGATCAAATAAGATGAGAGAAACTCAAACCCTAATTGATTGCCTCTTGAATCAGATGAAAATCTGATAAAACCCTAATTTTGACCTGTGAATGCTATACCCAATTAATGTTGTCTGAACTGTTATTTATGTAATGATGCAAATGCAAGGTGGTATATTATGTCAAAATTTGGGGTATGACAGATGCCCCTATTTAAGTTTCTTTAACCTGAGAGATGAAGAGGAATATCTTCGTTTTGATAGGTGTAAAGAGACTTAAAATATCGGAATACGCAAATTTGGACCTAAGATACCAAAATGCGGATGATGCAAAATGATTGCAAAAAAGTTTTACCCAGAGAAAAGACATGACAGAAAAACAAATTTGTGGATACGTTCCTGCTGGGGAAAGAATGATTCACAACATATGTGAATATCTGTTTCGTTTTGGGAAACGGATAGATTACCTTCTGTCAGCCTCGTGACAATGTTTAAGGTAAGTCAAAAGGATATTACCAATTATCAGCCTTGTGATAGTTCATGGTAATGAATTTTTTGAAGATATTACCCATTATCAGCGAAGTGATAACTATAACAAGGTAAATCTTTGAAAATTTTCGTTGAGTATTCAGCTTTGTGAATATCAAACAGATGATGGAACCAGATCTCAAGACTAGTTTTAAAGATATTACCAATCATCAGCAAAGTGATAACTATAACAAGGTAAATCTCTTAGAACATTGGTATATATTCAGCTTTGTGAATAACAGACAGTGAAAGAAACAGAACTCAAATGAGTTTCTATTTTCTTGGATACAATCTTGCCGAGGATCCCCCTTTTGAGAAGATGCGGGCATTTTGATTGAAAGACACAGGTTTTCTTTTAGACAGAAAAACAACTGCTGGGGATTTTTGAATTGTCGTGATTTGGTCTTGATAAGAAGAACAAACCTTTTTTGACAATGTTGAGGAACGAAAATAAGCAGCTCAAACAATGAGGCTATTGCTTATTGCTTTGTTGATCATAGACAGGGTTCTATCCAGGAACGAACTGGAAAGAAAAGAAGTTAATCCAGACATTGTTCCCAATGAGGGATAACCTCAGCTGGGGAACGTGATAGAGAGAAGAAAATGTATTTCTCTGCTTGGGGACTTTACCGGGGAAAAGGGAAGATATATCCTTTCTGTTTGGGAATACTCCGTTGGGGAAGAAGAAAAAAATGTATCTTTTCTGTTTGGAGATATTCTACTGGGGACAGACTTGTACTCACATGAGTAAGTATGATTTATACCAGTGATTTGGAAGCAAACATTTTGGAGAGATGCAAAAAATGCAATGAATGATGCTATTATGTATGAATGTCATGAATGTTATATGCATGCTAACAATACTTTGACAAAGACACTTAAAGAGGATATTTGGGAAAAGGATCACACACGTCGAACAAATACTTGGTGAAAATTGCAGAATGGTGCGATGTTCACTAATGAAGAATTTGAGTTGCATGCTTTAAACTTTCGTAAAAGGCATTTTGTCGGCAACTCGGTCAGATTCTTTTTGGGATAAGAATACCGTCTTTGGATGACTTTTGCCGAGAAGAAGACTGCTGTAGCAATTGCTTTATCCTTCGGAGATCGAGACACTTCCGGAGAAACTGTTGAAGTTCTTTCCGTGTTCATAACTCAAAGGAAAATCTTTGCTTTTGTTTCAAAATTTTGAAGTAAAAATTCATTTAAAACATTTTAGTTTCAAAAAGTGATTTTCACAATAAAAGCGTTACTTTGCAAAACAGAATAAAGTAGGAATTGCAAACAAAAGGCACAAGGCTCAAATTTATTGATAGAATGGTAATCAGCCAAACGCGTGATTCCATGGATTATTTACAAAAGTTGGAAATGGTAATTTATTGGGAAAAGGCTACATTGAAAGCAAATAACCACTATTATCCCTAACAACTTTGAATCCCAACTGTGCTTGTTGCCACGGAAAAGTTGATTGAAGATCCGTTGATGGAAGATTCTTCAGATGGACAAAATATGATCGATGCGCTTATTTTGTCATTTTTTGTGTATCCTTGCTTTTGCCTAGATTTCTTTTCGTGTTTTCAATCTATCGATATTTTCTCGCTTATTGTCTCTAATTTTGCCTCGATTGCCTTTTCGTGTTTTCAATCCACCGAGACGCTATTTTGCCTAAGCCGCTTTTTGGGTTTTCACTTACCGACTGTTTTTTTTTTTTTTAGACAAAGTATTTTTGATCAAGGCCAAGATTCAAAGGATGCGGAGTTCATCGCCCATGGTTGTGAGAGTCATAGCACCGCCGTAAAAGCTTCTTTTGACGATGTATGGACCTTCGAATTAGGAGTCCATTTTCCCTAGAACTGCTTGAAAAGACATAATCTTTTTAAGCACGAGGTCACCTTCTCGGAATTCACGAGGTCAGACCTTTTTTCGAAAGCTTTCTTCATTCTTTTTGGTAGAGTTGTCCGTGACACAGAGCGGTCAGCGCTTTTCTTCAATTGTTCACTGATCGATCTCGCTTTGACACCATTCGACTCGATAACTTGGTTTCCATGAGAACTCTCATTGATGGGATCTCAACTTCTACGGGAGCACCGCCCATGCCGATACTAGAGAAAAGGAGTTGCCCTCGTTGAAGTGCGATCAAGCACGATATCCATGCAGAGCAAATGGAAGCATTTCGCGCGCCTTTGTAAGTGATGACCATCTTCCGATAATCTTTTGATGTTCTTGTTCAACAAATACCGCTCATCTTTGGCCGGTAAGGAGATGAGTTATGATGCTCAATCTTGAATTCCTCACACGCTTTTCATCATCTTGTTGTTCAAGTTCGATCCATTGTCGAATGATCTTACTTGGAATTCAGACGCAAATGAGGTTGTTCTTGATGAACCTCACAACCACTTGTCTTGTGACGTTGGCGAAGATGCTACTCGACCCATTTGGTGAAGTAATCAATGGCCACTAGAATGAAGCGATGTCCGCTGGACGCTTTCTCAATCATTACAATCATGTCGATGCCCCACATGGAGAAAGGCCACGAGAGGAGAGAACGTTGAGTAGAGTGTGGGCACATGGATCTTATCTCGAGATCCGCACTTGTGACATCTTTTGACGTGTTTGCAGAATCGGATTCCATCGCTATCCAATAGTATCCCGCTCTCAAGATTTTCCCGACATTGCATGCCGATTTGAATGGGTTCCAAAGGACCCTTCATGTACTTCATGGATGATTGTTCCGCTTGTCTCGTCGACGATCCGAGCGTAACCATGTCAAGTTTCTTTTGTATAGCACATCTTCATTGAGGAAGAAGTTTCTTGAAAGCCTCCTTAGAGTTTTCTTATCCTTGTACGATGCCCCGAGTGGGTACTCGTGTTTCAAGGAAACGCTGATGTCGTGAAACCACGGTTATCGTCAAGACCGCTTTGCAAATACATACGCAGTCTTTCAAGGCGCCCGATGCGACTCGGCATATCATTCCAATCGTTGACTTTGAACATGGAAGATAGAGTAGCCAAGGCGCCCGCCATTCGATTCTCGATCTCGAGGATGTGATGCGCTCAACTTTGTCAAGAAAGTCAACAACCGCCTCATGTAATCCCTATAAGGAAGTAGACCAAGATGATGAGTTTCATACTTGTCTTTGATTTGATTGATCACAAGGGTCAATCTCCATATATGTCAAGGATCTTGATCCTCAAGTCGCTGGCTTCTTCGATACCCATGATACAAAGCCAGATTCGCTATGTGTTGGTGCAATCAACAGCAACATGAAAGCGGATATGAGAACCTTCGGAGTGATAATGATCGCCCCAATCCCATTGCCAAAGACATTAATCGCCCATCAAAGATTAAACCCCATCGATTCTCGATCTCGTCCTTCTTCGTAGTGGTTCGTCGCAATCTTTCATCTTCAAGTACATAATATCCTCGTCTCGAAGTCAAACTTGAGAGATTGGTATTCACCGAGCCGATAAGCCAAGTGATCGGCGAATGCTTCCTTTGACCGCTCGGGCGCGGTATTGGATGTCATATTCGATAGCGATTTGCCATCGAGCGATTCTCCTATATGTGCTTTTCAAAGACGACTTGATTGATCCATTTTGGAGATTAACCAAGTTGTGTGATTGATCATGTATTACGGAGACGCTTAAGCCCATACCAAAGCACAAAGATGTTTTCTCGAGCATGGAGTAACGAGTTTCACAAATGTGAACTTCTTACTCGTAGTAGATGGCATGCTCCCTCTTACCGGTTTCATCTTGCTGTCCAAGCACGCAGCCCATGGACTCTTCTAGTACGGTAAGGTATATGATCAATGGTCTTCCTTCCACTGGAGGGATCAGTATTGGTGGTTTTGCCAGGTATTCCTTGATACTGTCGAATGCTTTTTGGCAATCGGCTGTCCACACAATCTTTTGATCTTTGCGGAGAAGCTTGAATATCGGCCCACAGGTAGTAGTCATCTGAGAGATGAATCTGGAGATGTAGTTTAATCGTCCGAGAAATCCTCTTACTTGCTTTTCCGTATGTGGCGAAGGCATTTCCTGAATAGCCTTGACTTTGTCAGGGTCAACCTCAATTCCTCTTTGACTGACGATGAAACCTAGGAGTTTTCCTGACCTTACCCCAAAGGTGCATTTGTTAGATTCAAAGTGAGCGAACTTCCTTAGTCGTTGAAACAACTTTAAGAGATAGTCTATATGTTCCTCTTCAGTGTCAGACTTTGCTATCATGACATCCACGTAGACCTCGATCTCTTTGTGCATCATGTCATGAAAGAGAGTAGTCATTGCCCTTTGGTAAGTTGCGCCTGCATTCTTTAATCCAAATGGCATTACTTTGTAGCAAAAAGTGCCCCATGGCGTGATGAAAGATGTCTTCCATGTCTTCGAGCCATCCTGATCCGATTATAACCAGAAACCATCCATGAAGGAAAAGACATTGAATTTTGCGGCTATCCACTAGCATGTCGATATGCGGTAGCGGAAATCGCTCGGGCTTGCTTTGTTCAAGTCCCAGAGTCAACACACATTCGACCTTTCCATCTTTCTTGGAGACAGTACTATGTTGGCTAGCCATTGAGGATACTGTATGACGAAAACCACCAAGTCGCTTTTTGAACTTCCTTTGATTTTGTCACCATATCGTGGTGAACTCTTCTCACCTTTGTTTAACCGTGGACATTCTCGGTCTCAACGTAGGTGATGTTCCACGATGTCGTATCCAAACCCGCATGTCTTGGTAGAACCAAGCAAACACATCAACATATTCTTTGAGAAGATTTATCGCTTGCTTTTGACATCGCTTGAGTGAAGTCTGATATTTACCTCTTTTCGATCTTCCTAACCCAAGTTGATTGCTTCTAGAGGTTCTTGTGAGGTCAATGATTTTTTCCTCGTGCTTAAGTAATCGGAAATTCATCCGGGATCTCTTCTTCAACTTCCTCCTTTCGATTTCATCGGGATTTTAAAGTTGGGAGAGAGCATAGAGTTATTGCTTTCAATGGATTTTTTTTTTTTTTTTTGAAAAAGTTAATGTGAAAGTGTATACAGATTATATATTTTTTTGATTTTTTTTTTTTTTTGATTTTTTTTGTTGTGTTTTTTAGGATTATCATTTCCAGAAAAGGGTAAAAATGAAAATAAACACAAAATGTGGAATCAAAACAACGCTTTTATTTATGATTCACAATATGAACAGGCCCTAAAATACAAACTCATTCTGCCTTGGGCAAGACAAAGAGAAATTTATTTAAAAGCTAAAACCCTATAAAACATCTCTTCACTGGGGTGAGAGTTCAAAACAAAAGCAAAAGTAAACTACTTAGAGTTATGAACATTAGTCTTGACTTCAACGGTTTCCAAGAGGACGAACTCCTTGAAGTCGAGGTACTGCAATTTTCCTTTGGTTTAACCTTGAGTAGACTTTGGTGTGGTCGAAAGGTGCTTGAAGACTCGGACGATGGCCCTTGCCTTTTGTGTCAAGCAATCTTCTTGATTAATAGATCGAAGTATGAGATGTAGCATATGTGCTTCTGTTGATCTTTGTGTTGAATTCGGGATGTACCTTCCGCCTTCTAAGTGAAGAGACTCTGTCGCGACACTTTCCGCATCGTATCCCGAGTCGTATTTTGATCTTCGCTGATCATGTTGATGTAATGATAACCGTGATCCGCTTGGTGAATTCCATGATGTGTTGAAGCAGATCTTCATTTGGGATCTCAACTGCTGATTAGGCCGAGAAGACGAGTATACCTCTTCTCGCTTGACTAGGGTATTCAAAGTCATCACCCCATCCTGCTCGGATATCTTCGATCCAGATTTTCGAGCTTTCTGGCGCAGTGTATTTCACCATGTAGTCGAATTTACCGCTTGGTTCTCCCAAGGTATCCCATATTTCAACAGGACTGTGGATTTTATGTTGCCGCAAGGACATGCCTTTGAACCGATCAACATGATATGATTCCTCTCGAGACACGACTGGTCTGTTAAATAAGTGCGCCACTCTTCGGAGGAATCGCCTTCATTATCCTCAATGGTGACAACGTTAACTTCTTGCGGAACAGGGTTCAAGAAACCCCCACTGCTGAAAACTTCTTTGATTGGACGAAGTGTTTCATCCTTTTGCTTGTCTTTGGAGAGTACGGTGAACCCGAGTCCGCTTTTGTTTCGTGATGATGTGTGACACGCCCCATCCTGGGTATTGCCGCCTTTCACCATCTCGGCCGCTTTTTATACGAAGAGATAGGTGATCTGCTTTTGTTGGTAGATTCATCTTCTAATGGACTTTCTCGAGATGTGTCCTTCAATGTCATTTGCCGTGATGAAAGAGAAATCGACAAATGGTTCACAAGCAAAGCTTGTTCACCGCCGATGGTCACCAACTTTCCATTGACCGTGAATTTTAACTTCGGAGAGTGAAGTTACGCCCCGCATCGTGGATCCAAGGTCTTCCTAGCAAACAATCAGTAGCACCGGTACGCCCATGACCGAACGTAATTTGAAAAGTGTGGGCCAATTGTCATCGGAGATCAACTTCCCAATGACCGACTTTCTTGATCCATCGAAGCTCTTACTATTATGTCGTTGAACTTCATTGGCTGCCTTTGTGTCGACGAGCGAGTGTCGCTTTTGGCATTACGCTCAGAGATGAACTAGTGTCTACCAATACATTGGACAGGAATCGATCGCGCTCATCGAAATGTGCAAGGCCAAGTCAGGATCTTTCCTTCTTCCTAAGTTCTCGCCACTAAAACTCGATTATTTCAAGTCGCTATGTTGAGACAATCCTCCAAACCGGTCTCGTAGTCACATCGTGATCCACATAAGCCTGGTCTAGTACCTTCATCAAAGCTTCTCGATGATCTTCGAGTCGAGGAGCAAAGATGATTGAAATCTTGAAGGAGTCTCGTGATCATGATCTACGACTCAGATTCACTTTTCTTGATTAATTTTATTATCTCTTCAAAGTCCGAGTTGATGTTGGTGCTATCAAGAGAACCAACGCTTGTGGTTGGTTAACAATGGGAATCGCTGCAAGATTCTCGTAAGATGTGTTAACCGGGTTCGCTCTAACAATAGAGCCGCAGCGGTCTTGGGGATGAGGAGCGTGTACTGCCCACTTCGCTATCGTCCGATTGCTATATTGACATTAGTCGGAAGTGTAGGTATGGGTTTCTTTCCCATTCTCCATTAGGGTTGCATTGTATTGGTAAGGAATTGCTTTGGTAGAACGTATGGAACAGACCGGTGGGCAAATCACCAAAGGAGATGTTGGAAAGCCGACCATTGTATGCGATCTCCACATGCTCGGTATGTTGAAACAAGGATGATAACGCTTACTGGGTTTTCCGAGTTGATATATGAGACTAAAAGCTCATGCGGAAAATGCCCCACAGATTTACGTAATGGTCATCTCTGTTTCTGTAAATTTGCAAATCACCGAGGTCTAACAAATACTGAATGTCCGCTTTTATGGTAGGGCATCCTCGAATATCTTGGGAGCGTACACGCAGTCGCATAATCATGCTTCAAGGTGCTCATCTTTCCGTATGTTTCATGGAGACGCACCAAATTTCCTCCGATCAAGTTTACGCTTGACAAGATACTTGTCGGTATTTCAAGAAAACTTATCAATGTCCGCTGGATCGAAGCGGATTGGCTTGCACGTCTGGGCTTGTACTCTTGAAGGAAAGAAGATTAGTCCTCACTAATCTTTGCACTTCTGCCTTTAATGCTATACAATGTTCAAGGTCATGGCCTAATGCCTCTTGGTGAAAAGGGCAAGATGCGTCTATTTTGTACCACCATGGTAATTTTTCTGGAACCGGAGGTGGTAACCTTGTCTGTATTAGATTCTTTCCTATCAGCGCAGGGTAAAGTTCTGTATACGTCATTGGAACTGGGTCGAATTGAGTGACCCGAGGCATACGATTTTGGTTATTAAACTGCTGAGCCTGTTGACGAGGCTGTTGAGTTTGTTGATTTTGTTGAAATTGCGGAGCAATTCCTGTGTTTGGATTTGTGTTGACAAGTGCGGCACCCACCGTCGTTGTTTGATGACATTATTACGTGGTTTCCCTCGGGATACCATTCCTACGTCATGTTCTTTTTTCCTTGGAAAGCTAGTTCCAACTTTTCTAGTTCCACTAGAAGATCCTACCTCCTTGGTCAGGCGTCCGGTTCGAATCCCCTCTTCTAACCGCATTCCCATGCTTACCATTTCAAAGGAAATTTCCGGAGCGCTAGCGATCATTCGTCAGTAGAATGAGCCCAGAGTATTTAAGCATACCTTAGTCATCTCCTTTTCTTCCATTGGTGGGTTAACTTGGGCAGAACTTCCTCCATCGCAAGATATTCCTTGAATGTCTCTCATTCCTTTGAGACATAGAGCGAGTTGATCCCGATCAGAGCCATATCCAAGTTAAACTTGTATTGGGACAAAGGCTTCACCTAGATCGTTGAATGTCCGGATATTCGTGTCCTAAACCCATGTACCACTTCGGCGGCACCGTGAGACCGCCCGAAGTAATGAATCAAAGAATCGTGATCTTCGTAACGTAGACATTTTCCTGGCATACATCGTGAGATGGCTTTGTGGACAGGAATTCCCTTTGTACTTTTCAAAGTCAGGGACTTTGAATTTTGTAGGTATTCTTACGCGAGGAACTAGGCAAAGATCCTGGGCGTTTTTCCCAAACAATTCTTTCCCTCGAATCATTTTTATCTCTAGCTGCATTTTGTGGAGCTGTTCCTGGAGATTCTCCATCGAGCCACGGAATTCGTGATTATTGCTAGGAGTATGGTGAACTTCTTCATCCATGGTAGCGCACTCATCAAGCCGAGTTCGCTATAATTGGTCGAGAAACCGCATTGTCACTGTGGAAGAGTTATTCCACGCTATGGAGTAGAGTTTTGTCGCAGTAGGTATTTCAAGCGAGGTTGTTTGAGAAGTCGGTTACGTAATTCCAATGCCAAAGTTGAAAGGCATGCCCCATGGATAGCCTTCTCCGCATATCAAGAGTGAGCTACTAGTCATGACAGCTTGAAACCGGAGTAGTAGTGTCATCCGAAATTGCCGGTTGATTTTGACCGCCGATGTCGCTAGACTTTGCACAGGCCAATGAGTTGACCAAAGATGTGAGTCTCTCCACTTCTTCTTGTAGTGTTGTCACCGTATTACGGTTCAACATTATCTTGTTCAAATCCTTCCATTACTTTCCTTCTTTTGATCTAGTATCGTATGTTCGAGTCTACCGGACGACGAGAAACTCTAAGACGTGATGCTTGACGATCCGTTAAATCGCTTCGTTGTCCAAGCTATTCAAACTGCTCAAGCCGGAAAGTGTGAACCGGGAAAGTGTCGACTTAGACAATAGACTTAAATGCAAAGTATGATGCATGAATATGATTATAAAGAAAAATTTCCAATGAATTTATGCTAAAAGAGATATTTCTTGGCAAATATTTGGATGGAAAATACGAATTTTATTGATTATTGAAAGAAGATTACAACAATTGTTTTTTGTTGGAGCATTGCTCACACAAATGATACAATAAAATAAATGATAAAATTACGACTAAACTAATTAAACGCCTTCGCTTGATGAAGATCCAAAGGCTTGCAGCCTTCAACTTTAGGATTTCTTTCCATAGCGAGCCAGCCCGCCTTTCGCTTTTAGCTTGCCGATGACTCTCTTCCACTCATTGGGAGCGGATCGCTGGTTGTTATTTCCTCAATCTTTCTCTTCCTTTCCTTGACGATTGATTAAGGCCATCCTTCCGATGAATCTTCTCATCTTTCTCCATGAGCCATTCATCCCGGAAGTAAAGCGCCTTTTATGATCTTTGACTTGCTTCTTGAGCTTCTCATTCTCAAGGTTAGCCTTAAGGAATTTGTTTTCCAAAGCCTCTTTCTCAAACCTTATTTTGGTCAAGGCTTGGTATTCTCCCACACCGGAAAAATTTGTTGATTGGGAGCGATTGAGAACATGGGATCCTATGCGTAAGGCATTCAAATTCCTTCGCTCTTTCTTTACCCAAGAAGTGTAGGTTTCATGGCTACACAATTTCTTGCTTTCCTTTTCTTTCCTTCGGATGTGATGCCAAGCTTTGATCATCCTAGCCTTCAACCTCGGAATCCTTCTTCAAGATAGAAGTAGTCAGGATACTTGAACCGACTTTTTAGGATTTTTGTATCCAAATGTGCGGATAGCAAGAGTCGCCACCGACTTTTATTTTTATCCAATTAAGGAAGGTAAAAGTACGTAAAAGACCTTCGTTAGATTCTCGAGTACGGAGAATGGTTATGAAAAGGGAAGGTATTAGCACCCTTTCCATCCGTAGTTATCTACGGCTCTTAGTTGCTCTTAGATCACTTTTGAAAACTTGTGCTTTCGTGTGTTTGAAAGATGTTTTGAAAAGGCATTTCGCTTGACTTTGTAATGATTCATGTAGGAATGTATACAAAGTGTTCGAAATGTTTCGCTTTGAAAAGGAACTTTGCAATGATTCACGCCGGAATGTATACAAAGTGTTTTGAAAGTGTGAGGTGTGAAAAGTTTATTTGATTTGAGCAAGCAACTAGAGACTTATTACCTACTCGTAATTTAGCCATACCATTAGTTAGTAGGTAGCTCCATTCGCTGGATGTAATCGGACAATCAAGGACATCGGATGGTCATAGGCAACTTGTAGGAAGTATCCTAGCACATTCAAGGACTATCATCATTTTTCGAGGCGACAATCGAGGGTCAAGATCATGTTTTTTCGTTAGGCGACATCGTACAATGATCTTTGTATCGAAGGGACTATGATGATTTGTTTTGAAGGCAACGGTGCTAGAATACCTCTACGTTCGAGGGACTTGACCATTTTTGAATCGTACGGCAACGAGAGAGAATAACCCTAAGGGGTGCATGTGTGAAAGAGTGTGTTGAATTCAGAATATATTATCTTTGAAAATTAGTGGGCTATGTTCGTTATTATCTTGCCATACACGCCTAATTACTAGCAATTGATAAGGGTGCGGAAAGTAAAATGCGGAATGTAAAGTGCGGAAAGATAAATCCTACGCTATTACATGGCTTTGGGGCAGATACATAATTTAAGATGCGGAAAAGTAAAATCCTAATTAAACTATTACATCCCATGGGCAGTTACATTATTGGAAAATAAAAGAAAAAACGGAAGAAACGTCTGTATCGGATCAACCTGTGGAAAGATGGGAAAATCGTAAAATACGAGATGAATTGAATAAGAGGAAAATGTTAGAAAATGCAAATTTTAATATGGAAAAATTACTACATGCTGGAAATAAGATAAATAAAGTATAATAATTTTTGGGAATTTTTGAAAAGGTTTGATAATTAAATGCAATTTAATATAATTTAAATGCTAAAATAAAATAAAATAAATATGCATGAAAATTATATTTTTAATTTATTAAATTAAATAAGCATTTTGTGAAAATAATGTAAAAGAAAAATGTTTTTGATATTTTTAATATGCAGAAATAAAATGTTGAAAAGAATTAAAATAATATGCAAATATTAAAAATAATAAAAATATAGAAAAATAGAAAATATGCAGTTTTGTAAAAAAGAGAAACAAAACCAGCGCTGGGAAGGATCGAGCTCGTGACCCTTGAGGGTATCTAGCAACAAGGAACAACTTAACCATCAGACCACTTGACACTTGGTGTTGGGAAAGTTGAAATCATTTGACTATGAATGTACACGCGTCAGGGATGTTTGAAATTCAAACGCAGTCAACAAGTGGGCCCTGGTTTGAACGAATGGACGAATCGGAGAACGCGAAATCGCCACGCAGACCCTCGCCTGAGTCAAACGGTCCACGACGCCGGAGCTAGGGCTCCGGTCGTCTTCTCTGGGAAGCTCGACCTGCAAACCTGCGAAATACATAGATTCGAGGGCTAGGATTAAGGCTACCCCCCCTAAATCGGGGTCTGCGAATCCAACGGTGCTAATGGTTTGCCCTGAAAATGTCTCTAAGTGTCGTCGAACTCAATCAGCCCAAAACCCTAATCATGGCATCTTAGGTTTTGACGCTCAACCTTAGCGATTGCCCGATCGTATATGAGTCTCATGAACACAAAAAAGGCGTTAGAATCAATTGAAACAAGCGGAATAATCAAATGCAAAAACCAAGAAAAATTGAATATGTATGCATGGATATGGATCGATTCAGCATGTTTTAAACCATGGCATGAGTGTGTACTTACTCAATCTTACCCTTAGAACACAATGGAATGGTTTTGAGAGCTTGAAAGTGGCTGGAAATCAAAATTCGAATTTTGATAATTCTTGAAAATTTTGGCAAAAGTTTGGCTTGTTTTTAGGTTAGGATTCTCCTCTTCTTGTATGCTGCACAATGCTTGATATTTATAGGCAAATTTGGAGTGTAATAAGAGTGAAAAAAGATATCCTCTTGAATGTGAAAATATTTTCTCTTTAAAACAAATCAAATATTTGAAAAAATATGATTTTCTTCCCATGTGAGAGGCTAGCACGAATTTGGAAGGTATCTTGGACTTTATTGGACATTTAGAAAGATATAAAATCATCCCTTTTGAAAAAAATATTTTACTTTCATATTTTATATAATTTATTTTTGAATTAATGTTATAAAATTCAAATATAAACCATAAAAATAGAAAATAACCAATGCCAAGCTTTTATGGGCCCAAAATAACATCATGAACAAGTTTGGATCAAAGATTATAGGCCCATTTGGAAAATTTTGCAATTTGACCAATATGTCCTTTTGTGCAATCATTCAAAATTCCCAACTTCTAATAGTGTATCTTGCTCAATTTTCCACATTTTGAGTGTTCTTGGACTTTTTGAAAGCTCTAGGAGTCCTCTAAACAATGTATTTGGTTTCACTTCAATTGGAGTTACCATGCTCAATATATGTTCAAAACAAAAAGTTGACTTTTGTTGACTTTGAAAAGGACCTCAGAATGTTTCGAGCTATACCTCTCAAATGAAGCATTTTTGACATTCTTGTGAGACATGAAGTTGTAGAGAATGGAATTTCCTTCAAAACAAGAGGTGGTGGAAAATTTCTGAGAAAGTATGAGAAAGTTATGATCAACAAAGTTCATTGACTTTTCACCCGTAAACCCTAATTTAGAAAGTTTGACTTTTGAGCAAATCTTGAGTTTTCTTGATGAATCATGATCAACCCTTGATCAAATGATGAATGTAACTTCAAAATGAGGATGTTGACCAAAATCGAAGTTTTGATCAGTATGTTGACCACAATGACTTTTGACCAATACAACCGATTTTCAAACATCCGAGCAATTGTCGAGGAAATTGGACTTGAAGCTTGAAACTTGACATGGAGGATCTTTGAAGCATATGAGGAAGCATGAGAACCATTGAGGGGTTAGAAGTCCATCCGATCTCGAGGAATGCCAAACCCTAGTTTGGGATGATAGAGAGAGTGTTCATCCGATCAACTCTCGAGGAATCCTTGAGCATGGATGTATGAAATGTCTTGAGAATCATGAGGGCAAATTTTGGGGTATGACACTTTCCACTGTAAATCCAAAAGGTTTACTAGAGTTTGAGTATCCGAGCTGACGTCTCGCTAGAAATGGGTTGTAGTTGATTCCTCCTTTCGCACTCAATGAGGGGTACGCTGGCAAATTCTCCACAACTCTCAATGATTTCCATCTCATTGTCTCGCTAAGGTATACCAATGGATATCGTCGTTAGTAAGAGACATGAGTCTTCTGGACCAATGCCACTCGTTTTTGTTTTCGCGGAAGATAGGAGATTTAGGCAAGTGTGAGACAACCCATTTGAAAAACAGAGGTACACAACAGATGATCATTCCATCTCCGTGACGATTCCTATGATGAATAGAGACGTACGTATCACCAAGCAGAGTGGGAACTGGATTTCCAATCAGAAAGATCCTTATGGCGTTGATATCAACGAAATTTGGGACGTTGGGAAACAATACCAATCCATAGAGGAGTAGAGCCAAAATGGCTTCAAAGGCTACCATACTACCGGCTTCAGAGAATTTGAGAGCCTTCTCCATTAGGAACTTTGAAGTCAGTCCTAAGAGTTTTCCTCGGGTAGTTAGGTTTTTGTCTATCTCAGATTTCTTTATGTGAGTCATTGTTGTAATGATCGATGACTTGGAATGGCTTCCAAACCATTGAAAGGCACTTTGTCCGATATCGAGATACCTAGGATATGCGCATTTTCCAAAGTAGGCATCAACCGATAGTCGTGAAAGTGAAACAATGATAGATTGATCAGAATCGAACGAAAGTTTTGAGAAGTCCTTCATCAACGCATGCTCGTAAGAGTTAAAGAGTTCCATAGCATTTTCTCAAACCGAGGGATCTTCTACCAAGGATGCTAACTCTTTCAACTTTCCTACATCAGAATTCTAAACCGTATCTTTGGTGAATCTTCCTCCGACGTCCATCACTCTAACCTAAAATATTTTACAAAGAAAAAATCTCTAAATTCTTTGGAAATTGGAAGAGAAATGAATTTTTTTGTTTTATGAATGAATGAATGCATGAATGCGCAAACATGGTTAGTAGTTATACACACTCAAGCTGCTCAAGTCACGAGCATGAAGCCAACGATAAGAATCAACGTGGTTAAGTTCTAAGGGCTTATTCATCCGTGAAACGGTTCTATCGATAATACAGCTCAACACTCTTTGAAATATTATCGGATTTGTGGATTACCGTGTGTCCAATAATATTTTTCAAGAGAAACTCGCCTCGATCGTAGTCTCGCATGACAATTACTCTAGACTTACGCCCGAATAATCTCGCACTACATCCTAATGGCCGTGATGGTTTATGTGTTCTACCCACCACCTTCTTAAGTTTCTCGAAAATACAAAGTATTCAACTACTTGCTAAACACAATACCCCAAGATAACCTCCAGCGGAAATATTAACTTCAAAGCATTGAATCGCTCACGATTAATATCTCCACCTAAATCTTAAAATGTTTCTTAACCGTTAGATTTCTTTCCATCGATGAAATCGCTAAACACACAAAAAAATGATATATGCAAAACAATGAAAGCTTATCCCTTTCTTTTCTTTTGAAAAAAGCTTGGTGCTCTGACAGAGTAACGCTTTTTCTTTTGAAAATCAAAGTTTCAACAGATTCCCACAGTAGTCGGCATTTTTCCTGCTCACAAGAGGTGACGCTAGAGGATGCGAACGTGAGTTCGGATTCTCCGCACGAACGATTTAAATCTTTGATTTGTTTATAAAGATGCCATGAGCATCAAGCTTTATTATTTTCAACACAAGAAAGATGATTTAATGATTATGAAAAGGGAAAGTCAAATACCCTCAATTGATATTGGTATGCGAACGACTAGCGCAAACTAGACGCAACGCATCGGGGAGATTCTAGGAAGGGGGATTGTTATATAAAGGGAATAGATGGAGCACCCTAAATATATGTAGTTATCTACAGCTTTATATATGAATATGTTTGATATGTTTGTGTGTTTTAATTTGCTATTTCTATGATTGGGAAAGTTTCTCCTTTGGGATTTTAAGAAACGAAGATTATGTGGGATCCTAGTGTTTATTATTATTGTGCTCGCAAAGATCTGTGGATCTTCTGCATACATATCCCCTAGTGGGAATCAGAGCATTTGTAGCTCGGATCTAAAGGGATCTACGGTTTGTTTGGTCTGAGAGAGATAGAAATTTGCTCGGCAAGGATGAGACCTTGTGCCTATGTATTCTCAAAAGGATGTTGAGAAAGTTAGAGCAATCGTAGTTCCCACTTATGCTAGTGGAAGCAACGGGATGTTAGTAAGAGATGACAAATGTCATCTTAATGAAAAATGTATCTAATCTATTTCATCACATACATTTTTGAAAAGTTTGCTTGAAATGAAATCTTTCATCGTAACTATTAGGTGTTTTGCTTGAGTGTACAAGCTGCTACCACTTACATGTTTAAGAAAGATGTTTGAAAAAAAAACAGATGATTGAATCTTTTAACTGTAAGTATTGGGTGTTTTTCTTGAGTGTACAAGCGTTACCACTTACAATTAAGAGATGTTTTTGTTTGAAAATAGTTTGAAAAGAGTTTGAAAAGTTTTTGACAGATGTGATGTGATAGATTAGATACTTCTTCCATAGAGATGATAGATGTCTAAATCTCGAGGAGAAATTGATTGATTAAAGGGATGCTTTTAAGAAGCCCGTGGGTCCTTGTATTGTTAGCCCAAGAGGAGGCATTCCGAGGGTCATCGAGGGTCCTTGTATGAAGCTCAAGAGGAAGCTATAGGGTATGGTCGGCTTTGTGTTTAAAAGGGATTTCACCGAGAAACCATCCTTTTGAATTAAGAGCAATTTCACCGGAAATTTTACTCGGGATTTGAAAGTGATTTCACCGAAACCATCCTTTCGTGGTTCTATCTTAGCGGTGATTCTTTGTATTGAAGCCCAATAGGAGGTCATAAGAGATTTCTATCTCTTTCATTGTATGATGCCCAAGAGAAGGCTAAACTCAATGAGGAGTTCTTTTGAACGGCCCAAGAGGAGGCTAACTCAACAGGGAGTGTTGTCTTATATGAAGCCTAAGCGAGGCTAACTCACTGGAGAGTTTCTTTGTACAAAGCCCAAGAGAAGGCTAAACTCAACTGGGATGAGTTGTCTTGTATGAAGCCCAAGCGGAGGCTATACTGTGGGGAACTTATTGATTAGTCTAATTGTTATGTTATAATTAGACAGTTGCATAAACAAGTGTGTGTGTGATATGTATTCACAGAGTTTATGAAGGAGATATAAACAATGCATGATGTTTATTTGCAGGAGTTTATGAAGGAAATATAAACAAGTGTCGGTGAAACGGACGTTTAAAACGAGCGCAACTTGATTATTTACAAGTTTGATCTGTGTACAAGGAAGTGAGTATGTACACGAACGAGCTATTTATGTACAGACAAAGATGGATGTACATAGGAGGGTTGGGACTTACACCTGTAAGGGAGGCCCATTGATTTGAAAGTATTTTCACAGGGAATAATGTTTCTTTCAATACCAATGGTATTCAGTGTATATGTACAGATAAAACAAAAACGAAAGATCAAAGTTTATCTGTGAAAAAGTATTTTCAAAAAGTATCTGTCTTATGTACAGATAAAAGTTTTGTATGAAAAGTATTTGATATCTACTAGGGAAATGTACATGTACATGAAAAATGTTGATTTGAATATACACAAGTGAAGTGAAAACAGACGATCGCGGTCTGTCTGTACTTTAGTATAAAAGAAGTATCTGTATTATGTACAGATGAAAACTTGTATGTGTTTGAAAACGATTTGATATGTACAAAGAAATATTATGTACATAAAAGAATGTTATGGGACTTACACCGTGAAGGAGGCCCATTGGTTTGAAAGCAGTTTCACAGAGAATAATGCTCCTTTCAAAACCAATGGTATCGGTGTATAAACAAACGAATGAAAACAAACGGAAGAAGTTTGTTTATGTTTGAATATTAACAAAGATGTTTTGAATATGTACAATGAAATTTAGATATGTACATAAAAGAATTTTGGGACTTACACCGTGATGGAGGCCCATGATCGATCGAGAAATTCGAGAGAAGACGAAATCAGTTTTATCATTTAAATCGGATCGATCATGGTAAAAAGATGCAAGTTTGATGAAAAGTTTTGAAAAATGATTTGAGAATGTTTTGAAATGTGAAGTTTATTTATGAGAAGTTTTGAAAAAAATCGGAAGTCGAAAACATGAAAAACTCACCTTAAAAGGAGGTTTGAAAAAGTGTTCAGAACGTCGTTTTCGGCTCGATTAAAATTTAATCAGATGAAAGTTTTTTCTGAAAATTTTTGCACTATCACAAAATAGATGTATTTATTGATAAGTGTTTAAAAAATCATCTCAAAATGAGAAGTTTTGATTGGTCAAAAAAATTGTGGAAGTTTGATGAAAAAAACATGAAAAATGGAAAGTTTGTAAAAAAAGAATGAAAAAAATGGTCCTGATGGGTGTTGAACCCATGACCATGAGGTGGGACGCGTGGCAGAAATGACTTAAAGGCAAACATACAACCACTAGACCAAATGCGCTGGGATGTTTAGTGGATTATCACACGTGTTAAAGTAATATTGGAAAATTTGAATATTTGAAAATGAAGAACACCAAGAACACGCGCGCAGCCTGGGTTTATGGTTTTGATTTTCGCCACCAAATTCAACCTAAAATCTTCGCTTTCTCCATGAAATCCAATGATGTAAACATCAAAGTTGATCGCTTTTGCACCACCTAACATGATTATGGTTGTTAATTTCATTTATATTCGCCTAGAATGATTTAGGTTTCAAGAACATGATGAACCCTAAACTAAAAATCTTAAATTAAATGATGTATGTTGGATGATTGTTTGATTTTATTGAGGGTTATCAATCGTTATGAGTGCGTAAAACAATTGGCCAAGAGTTTTGTCAAAAGAATCAAGGAATCATGATAACCAAGTTCGTGTTCTAACCGGAAAGTGAGAATCGAATTCGGGCAAACGTGTTTCCAGCTTGTTGTTTCTGATCGGTGAGCTCCAACGGCCTATGTGGAAGCTATGTGAGTGGTCCGCACCTCTTGAATCAAGTCGATCGTATACCCAAGTCCACCCGCATACACTCAAAATGGAAACCGAAATCGAGTTAGAGTCATATTGCTTGCCATGGGTTCGATCATGTCTATGAGGTATAGGAAGGTGTTTGAATGATTACAACATAGTTTGATCCAACCAAACTTCAAATTCAACCATAAGGCGCTTGGAAGTTTTGAAAAGATGAAAAGTGAAACCGGCTTTAATCGGTTCTTGTGTTGATTTTAATGTTCAAACATGTTCTATATTGATTACTTAGATGTATTAGACACAAAAGTTTATCATGTTTTCATTGAATTTTGAAAATTGCAAGTTTTCTCAAAAGTGTGCTATGTTACTTGATTTTGAAGAAAGAAGTGAGAAGCATGACTTTGCAATGTTTTTTGGTGTTTTGAATGGCAAGAAAGACATCCATTTATAGACAAACAAGTTCTGAAAATGTTAGGCAAGGTTTGGCCATTGGTAATTTTGACTTGCCTTAGAGGGCAAGGTAGTCATTTTTGCATTAAATGCAAAGGAACCTTCCTTTAACCATGGTTAAAAATTCAACTTGATCCAATCTTATCATAATTACATCCAACTGATTTTTATCAGTTCTATCTTCTCTTGGCAAGGTGGCAAAGGTTCTAGAAGAGAAAAATGCAAAATGACCTATAATTTTGATGTTTTGACTTTGAAAATCAAGTGTCATGAGGCATTATGTTTCAATTTCAAAACATAGCTAGACTCCATGAATTTTAGAGTTCTTGGACATTTTGGAAATATCTTTCCACAAGCTACAACTTTCATGTTTTGAGTTTTTCAAATTCAAATTGGAACTAGGTGAAAAATGGCTTGAAGTTTGAAAAAAGTAAGAAATTTCAACACTTAGAAAATTTTCTAAGTGTTAGAACTTTTGACTTTTTGTTGACTTTTTCAAATTCTTGATTTTTTTATGATCAAGATGGATCATTTGAAGTATTTTGATGATGGAAAAAGTTTTTGTTTTGAAGATTTTGACCAAAAGTCAAAGTTTGACTTTTCTGTGCAGATGAAAATTTTCATCAGATGTTTCTGAAAACGACTGATGAAGTCTGTGAACTTCTGTAATGTTTTGAATCAAGAATTTAGGTCAAGATGTTGTATCTAATATATAATGACCAATCTCTATCCAAAAAAGTCATTTCTTGCTCAAAAAGTCAGAGAATTCTCATGCCCGATCAATACCCTAATTGGTCGATCCTCGATTGATCTGTGAGAAAATTTGATATCTGATGATCTGAAGTTAATGATTTGATCAAGATAGATCAAATAAGATGAGAGAAACTCAAACCCTAATTGATTGCCTCTTGAATCAGATGAAAATCTGATAAAACCCTAATTTTGACCTGTGAATGCTATACCCGATTAATGCTGTCTGAACTGTTATTTATGTAATGATGCAAATGCAAGGTGGTATATTAGGTCAAAATTTGGGGTATGACACCGCCCTTTCGGGTTTTTAGTCTACCGGGATACCCTTTTTTGCCCAAGCTGCCTTTTCAGGTTTTCGACTTGCCGGGTGTACATGTTTTGTATATATCCTTAACTTTTGCCCGAACCTCTTTGGTTCGCCAGGACGACCTTATTTTTGCTTAGGTCAGTCGACCTAGCGGGTCTCTTTTATGCGTAGTATTTTTGACTATGTCTCGCAGGGAAGTCTTCGCCATCCATGGTGCTAAGTATCATAGCTCTACCGAAAATATCGTTTGACTACAAATGGTCCCTCATAGGTGGGAGTCCATTTGCCCCGGATCACCTGTGGAAGAATGATGCGCTGACTACTAGATCACCGACTCAAGAACTCGTGCTTAACCTTCTTGTTGAATGCTCGATCATTCGCTTCGATAACTGCCTATGGCGATGGACGCGAGTCGCTTTCGTCAATCGTTGATCCGTCAAGGCGAGTCCGATCCAATCATCTTCGCCAACTCGCATCCCGAGGACTCTAGTTGAGGGTATCCAACCTCAATTGGTAGGACTGCCCATACCGCACACAAGAAAAGGGGGTTTCGCTGATGTTCGCATCGTAGTGTGATAACCATGAAGAGCAATGGTAACATCTCATGCCAATCCTTGTAAGTCACCGCCATCTTCTCGTATGATCTTCTTAATGTTCTTGTTGGCGGCTTCCATCGCGCCATTCATCTTAGGTCGATAAGGAGAAGAGTTGTGATGCTTGATCTTGAATCGTGCAGAGTTCGTGATCATCTTGTTGTTGAGATTAGAGCCATTATCTCGTGATAATCCTTTCTGGAGTGCCATAACGATGATGAGATTATGCTCGATGAATCGAGCCACAACATTCTTGGTAATGATGCGAACGAGGCTTCCTCTACCCATTTGTGAAATAGTCAATTGCCACAAGGATGAAACGATGTCCGTTGGAAGTCGTTTGATTTCTCCGATCATATCGATGCCCCACATTGCAAAAGGCCAAGGAGTGTTAGAACATTCGTGAGGCACCGGAGGTACGCACTTTGTCTCGCATAACCGCACTTATGTGATCGAGCGAGTGGTGACAATCGCCTTCCATAGTAGACCAATAGTAACCGCTCGTAATCTTGTTAGCCATCGTATGTCCACCGGAGTGGGTACCGAATGCGCCGTAATTCTTCCATGATACGCCCGCCGCTCGTTTACACAATGAGTAAGCACAAATCGTGATTGCGCTTGTATAAGATGTCGTCAGAAAGAATTTGATGCAAATCTTCTCATGAACTTATCATTGATGATGCCCTCGCGGATATTCCCGAGTCTCAAGATACCTCTTCACGTCATAGTACCAAGGTTTCTCTTCTGTGTCAAGCTCATAACAATATGCTGGTTCGTCAAACCTTTCAATGATGATCAGGGGAGCCTCGTTGTCCCATCTAACCTTGAACATAGACGACATAGTAGCTAATGCGTCTGCCAACTGATTCTCTTCTCGTGGAATGTGATCAAAAGTAATCTCTTCAAGTAGGGATCAAACTTAGAACATGCTCGATGGGAATGAGGTTCGATGCTTCGATCCCACTCGCCTTTAATCTGACCGATCACTAAAGTCGAGTCTCCATATACTTGCAAGAACTTGATTCTTAAGTCAATAGCAGCCTTTAATACCTATGATACACGCTCGAACTCGCCATGTTGTTAGTGCAATCAAACATAATCTGCGGTGAAAGGCGATGTCCGTAGGGATGTGATGATGGCGCCAATTCCATTGCTAAGTGCATTTGAGGCTCCATCAAAGACCATGGTCCATCGGGATCCTTGTTCAGGTCCTTCGTCTGGTCCTGGCTCTTCGCGATCTGTAACTAGTAAAACATCTTCATCTGGAAATTCGAACTGCATAGACTGATAGTCATCTACGGCTTGATGAGCCAAATGATTGGCTACTACACTTCCTTTGATTGCTTTTTGAGAAGTGTACTGGACGTCATATTCGGTCAGGATCATTTGCCATCTTGCTATTCTTCCGAAGAGAGCTGGTTTCTCAAATATGTATTTTATCGGATTCATATTGGAAATCAACAAGGTAGTGTGAGTCAACATATACTGTCTTAGTCACGAGCAGCCTGTTAAAGCTGCAAGTTTTCTCGAGTGAGTATCTTGTTTCACACCGTAAACTTTTTGCTAAGGTAGTATATTGCATACTCTTTTCGACCAGACTCGTCATGTTGCCCCAACACACACGCCATGGAGTTCTCTAACACTGTCAAGTACATGATAAGAGGTCTTCCTTCGGCAAGCGACATTAGGATAGGAGGATTCTGTAGGTACTCCTTGATTTTGTCAAAAGCGATCTGGCAATCGTCGTTCCATTCCACCACTTGATCTTTCTTTAATAACTTGAAAATTGGTTCACAAGTAGCAGTTAGATGTGCAATCAATCTGGCAATATAATTCAAACGGCCCAAGAAACCTCTGACTTCCTTCTCGGTGCGGGGCGCTGGCATCTCTTGGATAGCTTTAACCTTGGCGGGGTCAACTTCAATACCTTTACCACTGACAACAAACCCTAAGAGTTTACCGGATCTGACTCCAAAAGTGCATTTGTTGGGATTAAGTCTCAGTCTATACTTCTTCAATCTGTCAAACAATTTCTATAAGCGGTCAAGATGTTCTTCTTCGGTCTGGGATCGGGCTATCATATCGTCGACGTAGACCTCTATCTCATGATGAATCATGTCATGAAATAATGTCACCATAGCACGCTGGTAAGTGGCGCCTGCGTTCTTCAGACCGAACGGCATAACCTTGTAATGTAGTGCCCCACTGTAACGAAAGTAGTCTTCCATGTCTTCGAGCCATTTTGATCCGATTGTAACCGGAGAAACCATCCATGAAGGAGAAAACTTTATGCCGAGCGGTGTTGTCAACCGTGACATCAATACGAGGAAGTGGAAGTCGTCTTTCGGACTTGCTTTGTTCAGATCTCTGTAATCCACACACATTCGTACCTTGCCATCCTTCTTGGGTACGGGTACCACGTTTGCAACCCACTGCGGATAAGAAGTAACGGCTAAGAAACCGGCGTTGAACTGCTTCATAACTTCAGCTTTAATTTTCTCTGACATCTCAGGACGCATACGACGAACCTTCTGTTTCATTGGGAGAAAACCTTCTTTTGTCGGCAATCGGTGCACCACAATATCAATGTCTAAACCCGACATCTCTTCGTATGACCAAGCAAAAACCTCAATGTAGTCTCGTAGCATTCGAACCAATCTTTCTTTAACACTGCTCTCAAGACCCGCTCCTATCTTGATCTCTTTCCTCGTCAGTAACCAGATTCACAACCTCAACTTGCTCTTCGGCGGCAGATAACTTGATCTTCTTGCTAGCACCGACAAGTTCTCCGGCACTTCACAATCTTCCTCACTTTCGCCTTCGCTTGGTAGACCGGATTATCAAGTCATATTTAGCAATAGCATAGTATCAATCTAGATTCGGAGTGATTCTATAGTGTATCACGTGGGTGTGTGTAAGAACACCTAGCTTTTTGAAGGGGTAATAAAGTAAAGAAAGAAAACAACAATTGAATGCAAAAGTCCAACGATTTTATTGAATGAAAATATGCAAATGACTGATAATAACCCTCATTAACGAGCCATGATGCCCCGGGCAAGGCACTAGGCTTTAGAGTTTATTGTTCAAAGCATAGAAAATACGAAAAGCAAAACAAAACAAGAGCAATTACTCCTGTCTAAAGGAGATTGGTATGACGCCTTCGCCTTCCAATTGCCGAGTCCGTTGTCGGGTCGAAGATCCATTTGCGATGTCAAGTCGTTGTCGCCGCCTCTATAGCATGGATTCCACTTTGGCCGATGCGAAAGGAAGTTGGCGGCACGCTTGGCGATCATGTTCTGTCCTCGATGGTGAAGCCTAAACCACTTGTCAAACTTGAAAGGAAGATCAGAGTGACCCCAAATAGCACTACCACCTTCTTCAACTACAGCCTGAGCATCTTTCAGCGAGGCCATCCTTGGAAGAGCTTGTGTAACTGCTGGAGTAACAGGAGAGTCAACAGGCATGACTCTGGGGATTGTTTCAAAAGCTTGACAGGGAGTCTCGAAGAATTCACCTTCCATCTCGAGATATTGGAATCACTGTAGATGACTGACCATATATTCTTCTTCACCACATACTGTAACAACTTTCCCTTCACCGCTACTTCACTCGATGTAGAGGTACGTGCCCCATGTATCCAAGGGCCCAAGTAGGAAAGAATAAGCTGGACGGATGTCCATGACAAAGAAAGTAGAGTCGAAAGTCTGGGAACCGACTTTAACAGGCAGAGTGAGCTCTCCAAGCACTGTTTGCTTAGAACCATCAAAAGCTCTCACAATAATGTCGCTGGGCTTCAAAACCAACCCTTCAACATCAAGTCGATCAAAAGTAGTCTTCGGAAGGATGTTCAGAGCGTAACCGTATCCACCAAAACATGAGATGGTAACGCCTTGCATTCCATGATATGTGCAAGGCTTTGTTGTGTTTCCTTCCCAGAGTCAAATCAAGATCGAGAAGCCTAGGCCGTTGTTGGCAGCCGTGCTAGCAATACAAACTTCAAACTGGTCAAGTAGTAGTGTTCAGGCACATGAGCATTCTTCGTAAACTTCACCAAGGCTAGTACGAGCCTCGAGCACAAGAGCGAGCAAGCATGGAGATCTTGGACGAGTCTGTCCCAACTGCTCCACAACGCTGTAGTCACTCTTCTTGATAATCTTCTAATTTCCATTTCTTGTTTGAGGTGTCTTCAAGAACTTCCTTTGGTACTTCCGTCGAGCAGATGAGTTATCGGCTCTTTCCTCTAGCTTGGGAATGGATTGAATGGTTGGAATGCGAGCGGAGTCGCAGTGTCTTTGGAGGAGAGATATCCGAGAGAACACTCTTCCTGCTCGTCACCTTACTTGATCCGGTGATGTTGTCAATGTCTGGAATGGTAGCTTCAACTGTAAGATCTTCAACGGTCAAAGGGTCTTGCTTGACGCCATGATAGTAAACCTCACACCCATAATTCCAAGGGATAGCTTTGTCAGAGGAGTATGGAACTGGTCTGGGAGAAGTAATGATGAGAGGTGCCACCCTAGGCACAGGATCAGCAGAGGAAATCCTTATTGTATAAACATCAGCATAGTCTTCTGGGAAATCGTCACCCCATCCGGTTGCTTTAACATCTTCAATAGGAATCTTGTAGCTCTCGGGAACAGAGTACTTCACCATGTAATCATACTTTCCACTTGGCTGTCCCAAGGTATCCCACACATCTGGCACATGTTCATTCACATCTCCGATCTTCAATTTCTCTTAGACATGTCCTCGCACAAACTCTCCACAGGTGGTTTCAGGAATAGTATTTCACGATTATCCATCATGCACTGAACATGTCTTCTTAACCAAGCACAACCATCAGGGGCAGATGGGCACCAACGACAACTCTCTGGGCATCCTGGATTGACACCGGCTTGCAGCAAATTCTTCTTAACAGTCATCAGAGGAATGGTCAAGTCATCTATATTGAAAACGTAAGTATCCTCACCAACAGCATTGGAACTTTTGTCATGGTTAGGCATAGGCGCGTTGATCACATTCGGAGTCTCAACGGGAGGGTCAAACTCAATCTGCTTAGCTTCAATCATGTCTTGAATCTTGTTCTTCAGAGCCCAACAATCATCAGTACTATGTCCAGCGCTGTTGGAGTGGTAAGCACACTTAGCATTAGGATTGTATCTCGGAGAGGAAGTGTTGACATTCTGAGGAGGATCCCTCAAGGTAATCAGCTCTGCTTTCAACATGTGTTGCAAGGCTTGCGACATCGGCATGTTGATCTTCGTAAACAGTATTCGTGGCGCGTTCTGGCTACGCGCATTGTCTTGCTGAGGTTGTGCTGATGTAGGATTGGAGATCACAATTGCCCCCACAGATTGAGCGCGGTCGTTCTTGGCTCGGCTTTTCTGACCATACACAGCATTGGCTTCTTTCTTACCACCAAAAGATCTCTTCGCAACATTTGATGATGACTCTACATGAATCTTTCCACTCTTGATACCAGCTTCAATACGCTCGCCTGTAAGTATCATCTCGGTGAATCCGGCTGAAGAGTTTCCAATCAAATGATTGAAGAATGGTCCTGACAATGTTCCCATAAACATATCAACCAACTCCCTATTGGATAAGGGTGGTTGAACTCTGCCTGCTAGATCTCTCCACTTCTGAGCATACTCCTTGAACTTCTCGTCACGACCCATAGACATGCTTTGTAGTTGCATGCGAGTGGGTGTCAATTCAGCATTGTACTCATACTGTCTATAGAAAGCATCGGCCAAATCACTCCAAGTACGGATACGGTCATTCTCTAGCTGATAATACCACTCCAACTGAGTTCCGGACAAACTCTCTTGAAAATAATGCATCCACAACTTTCTGTCATCAGTGTGGGGGTTGATCTTCTGGACATAGGACTTCAGATGCAGCTTCGGACAAGAAATGCCATCATACTTGGCAAAGGTAGGAACTTTGAATTTAGGAGGAATCACAACACCAGGAACAAGACTCAGATCATCAAAATTCAGCCCGGACATTTTCAGATTTTCCACAGCATTCAGACGGTCTTCAAGTTGCTTGTACTTGTCATCTTCATCAGAGTATTGGTCATGATCATAGTGATCTTCTCTTTCTTTCTCAGACTCACGCTGACTGCCTTCTTCATGTCCTTTGACACTCCCTTCGTTCTTGACACTACCTTCAGAGAGCTCAATCCGACTGACCACTTTAGGACCTCCTTTGTAACGTCTACCCATATTGAGAAGACCCACAACCTTCTTCTTTCTGCTGATGAGCTTCTTCAGATCCTCTTGGCCTTGGACCAAGCTGCTGGTGAACATCTGCTGAAACTGAGCATTCTGAGCCTGGAGATCTTTGACAGTCTGTTCAAGAGCCATTGCTGCTAAAATAAATAGCGAGAAAATGAGAAAACCAATCTTCAATGTACCTGTTATGCAATGTCATGCCATGCTATGCGATGTTTATGCGAATGCAATGCAATGTTTTCAAGGACCTTAGGAATTTAAATTTGTTAAACAAGCATGAACAAACATTTATTAGTTCCCTTTTTATTTTTTTTCTTTTTAAGTACAAAAGGTAGTCCAAAATAATAAAAGAAAGACATATAAATCTTAAAGCTTCTAGGTCTCCCATGGGCGCTTCCTCTTGGTGCCGAGGTAGGCGTTGATGTTGCGCTCCTCGTGAAGTAGCTTGGTCAACTCTAGCACTTTCTTCTCACTTGCATAACACTGAGCTTCAAAGGTATCCCTCTCTTCTTTAAGCTGAATCCAGGATCTCTTCAAGTCTTCAAAATCAGTAGGCATGTCAGGATGGAGAACAGTATAGGGTACGTCACCTATAGCAACAGGTTCCATAATTACTGGTAGAACAGGCGCGAATGGCATCATGAGGTTTTGAGCTCGAGCTCGCACCCATTTGAGGTAAGGTTCCCAAAGAATGGAGTTTTGGTGCCCCAAAGTCTTGGTATCAGTCTTCTTTACCATGCCCCAAGCGTGTATGAACCTTCGATGGTAATTCTGGAGATCGTGATTGTAGTCGAACACAATATCTTGGAGAAGCAAATCATGTGGACCATCTCTTCGAGCAAAACCAAACTGACGTAGAGCTAGAGAAGGGTTGTAAGTAATACCTCCCCTTATACCAAGTAGTGGTACATTAGGGAATTCTCCACAACGCTCAATGAATGTGAAGTCCTTTTGAGAGAAAAGACACCAACGGATATCTGAATGAGAGAGTGACATTAGTCTTTGAGACCACTTCATCCTTTGTTCGCTCTTCAAAAACTGATGGAGGAAGGTGCGAAATAAACCACCTAGAAAGTAACGGTACGCAACACATGAGAGTTCCTTGTCTTTTGATAGTACGGGTATGGAGAGAATGTAGAATGTCTCCAAGTAAAGTAGGCACAGGATTGCGAGTAAGGAACAACTTGATGGCGTTGACATCTATGAATTGATCCGAGTTAGGGAATAGAACCAAACCATAAATTAGCAAGGCCACAATGTCTTCGAATGCGTGGAAACTCATGACTTTGAGGAATTCTCGGGCTTTCATTATTACGAACTTGGCAAGTAAACCCTTAACTCCGCTTCTAGTTTCCCAATTGGCTTCAATGTCTGAGCGTTTTAGATGTAATGCTGATGCGATGTCTTCGTACTTAGGAGCTTTTTCTAAACCGGTGAAGGGCATCTGGTCAAGCATAGGTACCCCAAGTAACTTAGAGAACTCTTCCAAGGTAGGAACCAACTGATAATCTGGGAATGTAAAGCAATGGTGTTTCGGATCAAAGAACTGGAATAGGACGTGCATCATATCTTCTTCAAAACCGGAGATAACCAAGTCAAGCAGATAACCATGTCTCTTGATGAACAGGGCATGGTCGGAATTTCAAACCAATTTTTGAAATGAGAAGGTATACCCATGAAGTTGATTCGGATAGTCTTTCTAGAAGCCATAGTCCCTACAAAACAGAGCAAAGATAAATCCCTAGGTCCTTGAAATAGTTAGAAATGATATGCAATGCAAATGATGTCATGATGTCATGTTTGGCACACACAAACAAATCACACAATGAGCCTAGGTTAAAAGGTGACGCGCTAGAGGGATGCGAACGTGAGTTCGGATTCTCTGGCACGTAACGATTTAAATCTTTTGATTTGTTTATAAAGATGCCGCGAGCATCAAGCTTTATTATTTTCAACACAAGAAAGATGATTTAATGATTATGAAAAAGGGGAAAGCTGAAATACCCTCAATTGATATTGGTATGCGTAACGACTAGCGCAAACTAGACGCAACGCATCGGGGAGATTCTCGTAAGGGGATTGTTATATAAAGGGAATAGATGGAGCACCCTAAATATATGTAGTTATCTACAGCTTTAAATATGAATATGTTTGATATGTTTGTGTGTTTTAATTTGCTATTTCTATGATTGGGAAAGTTTCTCCTTTGGGATTTTAAGAAACGAAGATTATGTGGGATCCTAGTGTTTATTATTATTGTGCTCGCAAAGATCTGTGGATCTTCTGCATACATATCCCCAGTGGGAATCGAGCATTTGTAGCTCGGATCTAAAGGATCTACGGTTTGTTTGGTCCGAGAGAGATAGAAATTTGCTCGGCAAGGATGAGACCAGGCCACGTATTCTCAAAAGGATGTTGAGAAAGTCAGAGCAATCGTAGTTCCCACTTATGCTAGTGGAAGCAACGGGATGTTAGTAAGAGACAGACAAATGTCATCTTAATGAAAAATGTATCTAATCTATTTCATCACATACATTTTTGAAAAGTTTGCTTGAAATGAAATCTTTCATCGTAACTATTAGGTGTTTTGCTTGAGTGTACAAGCGTTACCACTTACATGTTTAAGAAAGATGTTTGAAAAAAAACAGATGATTGAATCTTTTAACTGTAAGTATTGGGTGTTTTGCTTGAGTGTACAAGCGTTACCACTTACAATTAAGAGATGTTTTTGTTTGAAAATAGTTTGAAAAGAGTTTGAAAAGTTTTTGACTGTGTGTGATGTGATAGATTAGATACTTCTTCCATAGAGATGATAGATGTCTAAATCTCGAGGAGAAATTGATTGGATTAAAGGGATGCTTTTAAGAAGCCTGTGGGTCCTTGTATTGTTAGCCCAAGAGGAGGCATTCCGAGGGTCATCGAGGGTCCTTGTATGAAGCTCAAGAGGAAGCTATAGGGTATGGCTGGCTTTGTGTTTAAAAGGGATTTCACCGAGAAACCATCCTTTTGGAATTAAGAGCAATTTCACCGGGAAATTTTACTCTCTGGGGATTTGAAAGTGATTTCACCGGGAAACCATCCTTTCAGGGTTCTATCTTAGCGCGCGGGTGATTCTTTGTATTGGAAGCCCAATAGGAGGCTGTTAAGAGATTTCCTATCTCTTTCATTGTATGATGCCCAAGAGAAGGCTAAACTCAATGAGGAGTTCTTTTGAACGAAGCCCAAGAGGAGGCTAACTCAACAGGGGAGTGTTGTCTTATATGAAGCCTAAGCGGAGGCTAACTCTGCTGGGAGAGTTTCTTTGTACAAAGCCCAAGAGAAGGCTAAACTCAACTGGGATGAGTTGTCTTGTATGAAGCCCAAGCGGAGGCTATACTGTGGGGAACTTATTGATTAGTCTAATTGTTATGTTATAATTAGACAGTTGCATAAACAAGTGTGTGTGTGTGATATATAATCACAGGAGTTTATGAAGGAGATATAAACAATGCATGATGTTTATTTGCAGGAGTTTATGAAGGAAATATAAACAAGTGTCGGTGAAACGGACGTTTAAAACGAGCGCAACTTGATTATTTACAAGTTTGATCTGTGTACAAGGAAGTGAGTATGTACACGAACGAGCTATTTATGTACAGACAAAGATGGATGTACATAGGAGGGTTGGGACTTACACCTGTAAGGGAGGCCCATTGATTTGAAAGTATTTTCACAGGGAATAATGTTTCTTTCAATACCAATGGTATTCAGTGTATATGTACAGATAAAACAAAAACGAAAGATCGAAGTTTATCTGTGAAAAAGTATTTTCAAAAAGTATGTGTGTTATGTACAGATAAAAGTTTTGTATGAAAAGTATTTGATATGTACAAGGGAAATGTACATGTACATGAAAAATGTTGATTTGAATATACACAAGTGAAGTGAAAACAGACGATCGCGGTCTGTCTGTACTTTAGTATAAAAGAAGTATCTGTATTATGTACAGATGAAAACTTGTATGTGTTTGAAAACGATTTGATATGTACAAAGAAATATTATGTACATAAAAGAATGTTATGGGACTTACACCGTGAAGGAGGCCCATTGGTTTGAAAGCAGTTTCATAGAGAATAATGCTCCTTTCAAAACCAATGGTATCGGTGTATAAACAAACGAATGAAAACAAACGGAAGAAGTTTGTTTATGTTTGAATATTAACAAATATGTTTTGAATATGTACAATGAAATTTAGATATGTACATAAAATAATTTTGGGACTTACACCGTGATGGAGGCCCATGATCGATCGAGAAATTCGAGAGAAGACGAAATCAATTTTATCATTTAAATCGGATCGATCATGGTAAAAAGATGCAAGTTTGATGAAAAGTTTTGAAAAATGATTTGAGAATGTTTTGAAATGTGAAGTTTATTTATGAGAAGTTTTGAAAAAATCGAAGTCGAAAACATGAAAACTCACCTTAAAAGGAGGTTTGAAAAGTGTTAACGCCGTTTCGCTCGATTAAAATTTAATCAGATGAAAGTTTTTTCTTAAAATTTTTGCACTATCACAAAATAGATGTATTTATTGACAAGTGTTTAAAAAATCATCTCAAAATGAGAAGTTTTCATTGGTCAAAAAAATTGTGGAAGTTTGATGAAAAAAACATGAAAAATGGAAAGTTTGTAAAAAAAGAATGAAAAAAATGGTCCTGATGGGTGTTGAACCCATGACCATGAGGTGGGACGCGTGGCAGAAATGACTTAAAGGAAAGCATACAACCACTAGACCAAATGCGCTGGGATGTTTAGTGGATTATCACACGTGTTAAAGTAATATTGGAAAATTTGAATATTTGAAAATGAAGAACACCAAGAACACGCGCGCAGCCTGGGTTTATGGTTTTGATTTTCAGTTTACCAAATTCAACCTAAAATCTTCGTTTCTCCATGAAATCCAATGATGTAAACATCAAAGTTGATCGTTTTTACACCACGAACATGATTATGGTTGTTAATTTCATTTATATTCAGTCTAGAATGATTTAGGTTTCGAAGAACATGATGAACCCTAAACTAAAAATCTTAAATTAAATGATGTATGTTGGATGATTGTTTGATTTTATTGAGGGTTATCAATCGTTATGAGTGCAGAAAACAATTGGCCAAGAGTTTTTGTCAAAAGAATCAAGGAATCATGATAACCAAGTTCGTGTTCTAACCTGGGAAAGTGAGAATCGAATTCTGGGCAAACGTGTTTCCAGTTGTTGTTTCTTGATTGTGTGAGCTCCAACGGCCTATGTGGAAGCTATGTGAGTGGTCTGCACCTCTTGAATCAAGCTGGATCGTGCTACCCAAGTCCACCTGCATACACTCAAAAATGGAAACTGGAAATCGAGTTAGAGCTGTTACAGTTGCTTGCCATGGGTTTGGATCATGTCTATGAGGTATAGGGAAGGTGTTTGAATGATTACAACATAGTTTGATCCAGCCAAACTTCAAATTCGAACCATAAGGCAGTTTGGAAGTTTTGAAAAGATGAAAAGTGAAAACTGGCTTTAACTGGTTCTTGTGTTGATTTTAATGTTCAAACATGTTCTATATTGATTACGAGATGTATTAGACACAAAAGTTTATCATGTTTTCATTGAATTTTGAAAATTGCAAGTTTTCTCAAAAGTGTGCTATGTTACTTGATTTTGAAGAAAGAAGTGAGAAGCATGACTTTGCAATGTTTTTTGGTGTTTTGAATGGCAAGAAAGACATCCATTTATAGACAAACAAGTTCTTGAAAATGTTAGGCAAGGTTTGGCCATTGGTAATTTTGACTTGCCTTAGAGGGCAAGGTAGTCATTTTTGCATTAAATGCAAAAGGAACCTTCCTTTAACCATGGTTAAAAATTCAACTTGATCCAATCTTATCATAATTACATCCAACTGATTTTTATCAGTTCTATCTTCTGGCAAGGTGGCAAAGGTTCTAGAAGAGAAAAATGCAAAATGACCTATAATTTTGATGTTTTGACTTTGAAAATCAAGTGTCATGAGGCATTATGTTTCAATTTCAAAAACATAGCTAGACTCCATGAATTTTAGAGTTCTTGGACATTTTGGAAATATCTTTCCACAAGCTACAACTTTCATGTTTTGAGTTTTTTCAAATTCAAATTGGAACTAGGTGAAAAAATGGCTTGAAGTTTGAAAAAAGTAAGAAATTTCAACACTTAGAAAATTTTCTAAGTGTTAGAACTTTTGACTTTTTGTTGACTTTTTCAAATTCTTGATTTTTTTATGATCAAGATGGATCATTTGAAGTATTTTGATGATGGAAAAAGTTTTTGTTTTGAAGATTTTGACCAAAAGTCAAAGTTTGACTTTTCTGTGCAGATGAAAATTTTCATCAGATGTTTCTGAAAACGACTGATGAAGTCTGTGAACTTCTGTAATGTTTTGAATCAAGAATTTAGGTCAAGATGTTGTATCTAAGATATAATGACCAATCTCTATCCAAAAAAGTCATTTCTTGCTCAAAAAGTCAGAGAATTCTCATGCCCGATCAAAACCCTAATTGGTCGATCCTCGATTGATCTATGAGAAAATTTGATATCTAATGATCTGAAGTTAATGATTTGATCAAGATAGATCAAATAAGATGAGAGAAACTCAAACCCTAATTGATTTCCTCTTGAATCAGATGAAAATCTGATAAAACCCTAATTTTGACCTGTGAATGCTATACCCGATTAATGTTGTCTGAACTGTTATTTATGTAACGATGCAAATGCAAGGTGGTATATTAGGTCAAAATTTGGGGTATGACACACGCAGAAGCCAAATACTATCCTCAACTTGGGAATGAAGAGTATCAGGACATCCAAAGTGTCACGCTAACGTAGCCATCATGTTGACCGTTTTGATATACGTCTAACGGTCGCGACGATTTATTGCTACTTATCTAAAAGGAAACCCGGATCCGGGTGTAGGATCCCCCACAAATATAATACCCAAGCAACCCTTAAAGATAGAGCAAGCAAGTCAAACAGAAAGCTGTAAAAGTGATTTAAAAATCCTTAAGGTATTCTCTCTTTCGGGTGTCTCCCCAGCAGAGTCGCCAGTTCTGTAATACGGTGAACTGACTTTGTAGGTTTTTGTATCGCAAATGTGCGGATATCAAGAGTCGCCACCGACTTTTCTTTTATCCAATTAAGGGAAGGTGAAAAGAACAGGAAAAGACCTTCAATAGATTCTGAGTAAGGGAGAAACTTATGAAAAGGGAAGGTATTAGCACCCCTTTCCATCCGTAGTTATCTACGGGCTCTTAGTTGCTCTTAGATCACTTTAAAAAATGTGCTTTCTGTGTGTTTGACAAAAATGTTTTGAAAAGGCATTTCGCTTTGACTTTGTAATGATTCATGTAGGAATGTATACAAAGTGTTCGAAATGTTTCGCTTTGAAAAGAGTTTGAACTTTGAAAAAGTGTGAGGTGTGAAAAGTATTTTTGATAGAGCAAGCAACTAAAAGTCTTATTACCTACTCAAATGGTCGCTTTCGTTATTTTACTTTCCTTTAGAAATAGTGCTATCCATACCATTAGTTGGTAGGTAACCCTATTCGTTGGATGTAAGCGGACATTCGAAGGACATCGATGGTCATAAAGGCAACTTGTAGGAAGTATCCTAGCACATTCGAAGGACTATCATCATTTTCAGAGGCGACAATCGAGGGTCAAGATCATGTATTCGTAGGCGACATCGTGGGTCTATGATCTTTGTATCGAAGGGACTATGATGATTTGTTTTGAAGGCAATGGTGCTAGGATACCTCTACGTTCGAGGGACATGACCATTTGAATTGTAACGAGAGAGAATTACCCTAAGGGGTGCATGTGTGAAAAGAGTGCGTTGATTCAGATATTTTATCTTGGAAATTAGAGTGGTCTATGTTGATTTTATCTTGCCATACACGCCTAGTTACTAGCAATTTATAGGGTGCGGAAATTAAAATGTGAGAATGTAAAATGCGGAAAGATAAATCCTACGCTATTACATGGCTTTGGGGCAGATACATAATTGAAAATGCGGAAAATAAAAAGCCTAATTAAACTATTACATCCCATAAGCAATTACATAATTGGAAAAAAGAAAGCGATAAAAAGAAATCTTCCGAAACGGGATAACCTGTGAAAAGATGAGAAATCGGGAAATACGATGAAATTCAATAAGAGGAAAATGTTAGTAAAAATAATAATTTTTAAATGAGAAAAATATTTCATGTTGGAAATAACATTAATATGCTAAAATAATTTTTTGGGATTTTTTGGAGATAATTTAACAATTAAAAACTAATTAAAAGTGATTTAAATGATAAATTAGCAATAAAATTAAATATGCATGCAAAATAATATTTTTTAATTTTATAAATTAAATAAACATTTTCTGAAAATAATGCAAAAATAAAAATATTTTTTGGTATTTTTTAGATGCATGATAAAAATTATGAAAATAAATTAAAATGCATGAAAAATATTGAAAATATGAAAAATAGAAAAAATATGAGAAGTTTTGTAAAAAGAAAAAACAATGGTCTTGCCAGGATTCGAACTGGAGACCTTGCCTTCAAACTTTGAGATCCCTTGCCTTGACCAACTGAGCCAGCGTGTGCAACTGTTTGGAAATCGGAGCGAGTGGATTGTAAACAAGTGTCACGTCCTGGTTGTACCGAGCTCGCGCCAAACTTCATCTCTTTCGTTTTGAAATTTTGAAAACATAGCGTCGGCCTCAATGCGACGCTATAGCCCCTGCAATTCTCAAAATCAAGCACAGGTAATATAAATAACATTCAAGGGTATGAATCGATTGGAAACATCGTTCCGAACACGATGGTGGTAGTCTCATGGTCCAATTTTTCCGTTTTAAAGAAACTCTAATTCGGTTAAAGAAACCCTAATCATGGTGATTCGTGCTTCCGGCCATAGAAATACAATTAAACCACCCAGAAAGTTTGCAAGCTTCATTCTAAACACAAAACAAACATCAAAACTCATTAATAATGCATGATAAACATAATTCGATTTTGGAAAAATAAGAACAAACTAAAATCGTATCTTGCTGGATTCTTGATGGATCGATTCAGTGGATGCCAAGGAAGGTGTTTTGATGCTTAGAATCAATTGAAACGAGCTAAATCTGTGACTGCTAGTAGCTTGTGAAACACGATTTTTTGAGTTTTAGGTTAGGGTTCTTGAGCCAATTTTTTCGTTCTTTATCATGTGCTATGCATTGTGTATTTATATTGGATGGAATTGGAGCTGATTTCAGGAAGAAATCATCATCAATCAATGCAAAACATATTTGATTTTGTACAAAATCAAATTTTCTATTTTTGATCAATTTCAATCAATTTCTTTCCAAATCCAATCAAATTTCGAAATTTGCTGGCTTTATTGAGTTGCTTGGATCTCAAGGAAGAGAGAAAAATCAATTTGCAATTAATTTTTGATTTTATACTTTATTTTTGAATTTAATTTGTATTTAAATTAATAAAATCCAAATTAAATAGAAAAATAAAATAAAAATTCGTGGTATTGGGCTTAGATGCTCCAAATTGTATAAGGAACAAGTTTGGATGAAGAAAAGGTAAGCCCATTTGCAAAAATTTTGATTTTTAGAAGTATCTCTCTTTGTGCACTTCTTCAAAATTGCCCAACTTGTACAAGGTGTATCTTGCTCATTTTTCCACATTTTTGAGAGTTCTTGGAATTTTTGGAAAGCTCTAAGAGTCCTCTAAACAACCTCTTTGGTGTCATCTCAATTGGAGTTTTCATGCTCAATATATCTTCAAAACAAAATGTTGACGTTTTGTTGACTTTGAAAAGGACCTGTAATGTTTTGACCCATACCTTCCAAATGAAGCCTTTTTTGAACATTCTTGTGAGACATGAAGTTGTAGAGAATTGAATTTCCTTCAAAACAAGAGGTAGTGGAAAAATTTCTGAGAAAGTATGAAGAAGTTATGATCAGTCAAAGTTTGGTTGACTTTTCACTGAGAAACCCTAATTTAGAAAGTTTGACTTTTGAGCAACTGAGTTTTCTTGATGAATCATGATCAACCCTTGATCAAATGATGAATGTGACTTCAAAATGAGGATGTTGACCAAAATCGTGAATTTTGATCAGATGTTGACCACAGCTTGACTTTTGACCAATACAACTGATTTTCAACCATCTGAGCAATTGTCAGAGGAAACTTGACTTGTAAGGCTTCAAACTTGACATGGAGAATCTTTGAAGAATATGAGGAGGCATGAAGACCTTTGGAAATGTTGGAAGTCCACCTGGATCTGAGAAATACCAAACCCTAGTTTGGGTTGATTGTCTAGGAGAGAGTTTGTTTGATCAACTCTTGAGGAATCCTTGAGCATGGATGTATGGAATGTTTTGAGAAATTGGAGGGAAAATTTTGGGGTATGACAGCCTTTCGAATAAATGGTCAAGTCCCTCGAACGTAGAGGTATCCTAGCATCGTTGCCTACAAATATATCATCATAGTCCCTTCGATACAAAGATCATAGACCCACGATGTCGCCTACGAATACATGATCTCGTCCCTTGATTGTTGCCTACGAAAAATGATGATCGTCCCTTCGAATGTGCTAGGATACTTCCTACAAGTTGCCTTCTATGACCATCCGATGTCCCTTCGAATGTCCCTCTTACATCCAACGAATAGGGTTACCTACCAACTAATGGTATGGATAGCGTTATTCTAAAGGAACGTAAAATAACATGAAAACGACCATTCTGAGTTGGTAATAAGACTTTTTAGTTGCTTGCTCAAACAAAATACTTTTCACACCACACGTTGAGTAGAGTCGGTGGCACATGGATCTTATCTGCGTAAATTTGGCACTTATGACATCTCTTGACGTGTTTACAGCAACCGGATTCCACTGTTATCCAATAGTATCCTGCTCTTAAGATTTTTCTGGACATTGCATGCCCATTTGAATGAGTTCCAAAGGACCCTTCATGCACTTCGTGAATTAACATATCTGCTTCGTGTCTATCCACGGATCTGAGCAAGACCATGTCGAAGTTTCTTTTGTATAGCACATCTCCATTCAGGAAGAAATTTCCAGAAAGCCTCCTTGGAGTTTTCTTATCTTTGTGAAATATCCTGAGTGGGTACTTCTCAGTTTGAAGGAAGCGCTTGATGTCGTGGAACCACGGTTTATCATCCATGACTGCTTCAGTTGCAAACACATATGCAAGTCTTTCAAGGTGTTTGATGCTGATCTTAGGCATATCGTTCCAATGGTTGACTTTGAACATGGAAGATAGAGTAGCCATAGCCCTTTGGTAAGTTGCGCCTGCATTCTTTAATCCAAACGCCATTACTTTGTAGCAAAATATGCCCCATGGCGTGATAAAAGATGTCTTCTCCATGTCTTCGGGAGCCATTATGATTTGATTATAACCAGAGAAACCGTCCATGAAGGAAAAGACGTTGAACTTAGCAGTGTTATCCACAGCATGTCGATATGTGGTAATGGGAAATCATCCTTTGCACTAGCTTTGTTCAAGTCCCGGTAGTCAACACACATTCTGACCTTTCCATCTTTCTTTGGGACAGGTACTATGGTGGCTAACCATTGAGGATATTCGGAGGTGACGAGGAAACCTGCATCGAGTTGCGTTTGAACCTCCTTTTTGATTTTATCGGCCATATCTGGGTGAATCCTTCTCAGTCTTTGTTTAACTGGCAGGCATTCCAGTTTTAATGGCAAGCGATGCTCTACGATGTTGGTATCCAAACCTAGCATATCCTTGTAGGACCAAGCAAACACATCGACATATTCTTTGAGAAGATCTATCGCTTGCTCTTGACATCGTTGTTTAGTGAGTCCGATGCTCACTTCTTTTCTGCTTTCCTCGTAACCTAAGTTGATTGTTTCAAAGGCTTTTATGAGGCTGAATGACTCTTTCCTCGTGCTTAAGTAGTCGGAAATCTCATCCAGATCTCTTCTTCATCCTCTTCTTCAGCTTCGAACACATGGAATTCAAAGTCGAGAGAGGTCGTAGAGTTATTGCGTTCATTGGATTTGTTCATTGTTAATCTGCATGTTCGATTTATGTTCGATTTTTTTAGAAAAAAGTTAATGTGAAAGTCTATGCAGATTATTATTTTGTAGAAGATGTTTGTTTTTATTGGGTTTTTTAGGATTACCATTTCCAGAAAAAGGGTATAAAACGAAAAAACAAACACAAAATGTGGGAATCAAAACAACGCTTTATTTATGATTCACATATGAAACAGAGTCCTAAATACAAACTCATTTGTCTTGGGCAAGACAAAGAGAAATTATTTAAAAGCTAACCCTATAAAACATCTCTCTGCCTTGGGCGGGGCGAGAGTTCAAAAAAAAGCGAGATAAACTACTTAGGACTATGAATAACAGTCTGAACCTCAACGGCTTTCCAATAGTGACGAACTCCTTGGAAGATTAGGTATTCTGGTAGTTTTCCCTTTGAATAATTTTCCGTGTTGACATTGAACGTTGGTCGAACAGGTTTTGAAGACTCTCGTCGGTTGACCTTTCCTTTTGTACTACTGAGGCGATCTTCTTCTGCTTGATTGACAGGTCGAGGAGTATAGAATGCAATATATGCGTTTTCAGGTGGTATGTATTCTGGATTCTCAGGATGTACTTCCCAATCCTCTGGGTGAAGAGACTCATTATCAGAGACACTTTCCAAATCATTTTCAGAATTGTCTTCTCGATCTTCTCCAAAAATTGCGTTAATCTAAGGATAATCAAAATCTGGTTCAACAACCCCGCAGCGATCGAAGAAAAATTTTCATTTGTGATCTTAGATTGATGATGAGATCGAGAAGTCGTATGCCTTTTCCGGTTGGTGAGATATTCAAGAGGATCGTCCCATCCAGCTGGTTGGATGTCTTGCTTCTAATTCTTGAACTTTCGGAGCAGTATATCTCACCATAAAGTCATATTTTCTGCTTGGTTCTCCCAAGGTATCCCAAATCTCAGGTGGGATATGTGGAATTTCATCTTCATCATTTTGCAGGAACATGCCTTCAAATTTGTCTGAAGGAGGATAGAACGGCGCATGCGATTCTTCCTGGGACACATATTCAGAGTTATTAAGATAAGTGTTCCATTCTTCGGATCCGGAGAGATTGTCTTCATTTCCTTCATCAACAAGGACATTGACCTCTTGAGGAATAGGGTTTAGGAAACCTTAGCTGTGGAATACTTATTTGATTGGACGAAGAGTTTCATCCCTTTCATTGGTTTTTAGAAGCACTGGAGCAAATCCGAGCCCTGTTTTGGTTTCGTTGTTGATGTGGATTTATCACTTGTCCCCAAATGGCGGCAGACTGCTCTTCACTATCCGTGTTGCTTCTTTGCAAGAGGAGATAGATGATCTGTTTTCTTTGTAGATTCATCTTCTAACGAAAGTCCTTGGAACTTTGTCCTTCAACATCGCCGTGATCCGAAGAAAAGTGGACAAATGGCTTACCAATAAAGCTTGTTCACCAATAATGGTTACTAGTTTTCCATTTGTCGTAAATTTCAATTTCTGGTGGAGCGTAGATATTCTTGCCGCCTCATGTATCCAAGGCCGTCCTAACAAACAACTGTAAGCAGCTGGCACGTCCATGACCTAGAAAGTAATTTGAAAAGTATGTGGACCAATCGTCATCAGAAGGTCAACTTCTCCAATAACTGATTTTATTGATCCATCGAAGGCTTTGACTATTATATCATTGGATTTCATTGGCTTTCCTTTGTAAGATAAACGAGCAAGAGTCGTTTTTGGCATTACATTCAAGGATGAGCTAGTGTCCACTAGCACGTTAGACAGAGAGTCTGATTGGCAATTCATAGAGATATGTAGAGCAAAATTATGATCTCTTCCCTCCTCTAGGAGTTCTTCATCACTGAAGCTCAAATTGTTGCAAGCTGTTATGTTGCCTACAATTCCACCAAATTGATTTCTAGTCACGTCGTGATCTACGTAGGCTTGATCCAACATTTTCATCAAGGCCTCTCGGTGGGCTTCAGAATTCAAAAGCAAAGAGAGTATTGAGATTTTGGAGGAAGTCTGCATTAGTTGATCCACAACTTTGTACTCACTCTTTTTGATCAGCTTTAGAATTTCGTCAAAGTATGAATTGACATTGGTTCCATCAGACGGACCAATGTTTATGTCTGGATTACCAACAAGAATTCCCATAGGATTCTCAACAGGTACATTAATAGGATTTTGTCTAACTGTGGGAGCAATAGGCTGCTTTGGTGGCAACGGGGTATACACACGCCCACTCCGAGTTACTCGTCCTATTTCGGCGATGTTAACTACGGATGAAAGAGTAGGTATGGGTATTTCTCAGATCCGGGTTTGGTATTTCTCAGATCAAGGTAGACTTCCAACATCTCCAATGGCCATCATACCTCCTCATATGCTTCAAAGATTCTCCATGACAAGTTTCAAGCTTCACAAGTCAAGTTTCCTCAGACAATTGCTCAGATGGTTGAAAATCAGTTGTATTAAAAAGTCAATCAGAGTCAACATACAGTCAAACTTCCTGATTTTTGGTCAACATCCTCATTTTGAAGTCACATTCATCATTTGATCAAGGGTTGATCATGATTCATCAAGAAAACTCAAGATTTGCTCAAAAGTCAACTTTCCAAATTAGGGTTTCTAGGTGAAAAGTCAACCAAACTTTGACTGATCATAACTTCTTCATACTTTCTCAGAAATTTTTCCACCACCTCTTGTTTTGAAGGAAATTCAATTCTCTACAACTTCATGTCTCACAAGAATGTCCAAAAAATGCTTCATTTGAGAGGTATGGCTCAAAACATTACAGGTCCTTTTCAAAGTCAACAAAAAGTCAACTTTTTGTTTTGAGGATATATTGAGCATGGTAACTCCAATTGAGATGAAACCAAAGAGGTTGTTTAGAGGAATCTTAGAGCTTTCCAAAAAGTCCAAGAACTCTCAAAAATGTGGAAAATTGAGCAAGATACACTATTCAGAAGATAGGCAATTTTGGACAATTGCACAAAAGGACATTTTGGTCAAAATGCAAAATTTTCCAAATGGGCCTATAATCTTTTGATCCAAACTTGTTCATGACATTATTTTTAACTCATAAATGCTTGGCCATGGCAATTTTCTATTTTATTAATTTATTTTTGAATTTTAGAACATTTAATTCAAAATTAAATTATATAAAATATGAAAATAATATATTTTTTCAAAAGGAATGATTTTATATCATGCTTGGAGTCCAAGAAAGCCCATAACAATTGCCAAATTCGTGCTAGCCTTTGCATTGATGAAAAAATCAAATTTTTGCCAATATTTGATTTTATTTGAATGGGAAATATTGCACATTGATTATCCAATCTTTTTCCTTGGTTTTTCCTCTCTCAAACTCTTCTATAAATACTCAGCAAGTTCACAAGCCAGCCACACGAAACCCTAGCCCAAGAAAGAACCCTTACTTTGCCAAAATTTTCCAAGAAACTTGAAAATTCGAATTTTATTTTCCAGCAAGTTTCAGTCCATTCCAGCCATCCAATCTTGTTCCTTGACATCCCAGGAGTCCAAAGCAATCCTTACTCAAGCCTTCAACTGCCCAGAGCGTGACATATATCAAGATCCGATTTGGTATTTGTTTGATTTTCGATTTTCATAATCCATGCATCATTAACCATTTTTGCTTGCTTGTTTGAATTCAGGGTGTCCATTAGAATGTATTTGACGCTTTACATGTGAGGTTCCACGTGGAATTCACAAATCACCATGGTTAGGTTATTTCGAACTGTTTGATTCGAACCGGTTCATACAGGTGTTTTTAGGGCAAACCAGCATCACCATTGGATTCAGAAGGTCCGATTTAGGGGGGTAGGGTCCCCCTTTCCCATTTATTTTTTGTATTTCGCGTGTTTCGTTTTTCAGGCCACTGGAGAAGACGACCGGAGCTAGGGCTCTGGCGTCGTTGACTGAGAAAGACCGGCGAGGGACTGGCGTGGCGCAAGGGAAGCTTCTGATTCGTCCATTCAAAAACAGATGGGGTCCACGCACGCTGACTGTGTTTCAAACTCATCCAGGACGCGTCATCATTCATATTGTTTTGTTTTCAGCTTTTCTAACATCCAATGACACTTGGCCTAGTGGTTAAGGCGTTTCCTGTTCAAGGATACTCTCCCTGGTCACGAGTTCGAACCATCCAGGGGCCAGTTTTGTTTCTTTTTCTCAAACTTCAACTGTTTTTCATATTTGGCATATTTTCTTATTATTTAATATTTTCATGTTATTTTAATTTCTTTTCATAATTTTATTTATGCATTAAAAATCACCAAAAAATTATTTTTCTTTTTGCATTTATTTTCAGAAAACCTTTATTTAATTTATAAAATTAAAAAATACAATTTTGCATGCATATTTATTTTTATTCATAATTTAGCATTCAAATCAATTTTAATTAGTTTTTAATTACTAAATTGCATCCAAAAAATCCCAAAAAATTATTTTAGCATGTTTATGTTATTTCCAGCATGTCATATTTTTCTCATTTAAAAATTTGCATTTTTCTAACATTTTTCCTCTTATTCGATTCATCTCGTATTTTCCGATTTTTCATCCTTTTGCAGGTTATCTCGTTTCAGACGATTTTTCTTTATCGTTTTCTTTTTTCCAATAATGTAATTGCTCATGGGATGTAATAGTTTTAAATTAGGCTTTTATTTTCTGCATCTTTCAATTATGTATCTGCCCCAAAGCCATGTAATAGCGTAGGACATTTACCTTTCCGCATCTTTACATTCCGCATTTTAATTTCCGCACCCTATAAATTGCTAGTAATTAGGCGTGTATGGCAAGATAAAATCGAACGTAGCCCACTAACTTTCAAGATAACATATATCTGAAATCAACACACTCTTTCACACATGCACCCCTTAGGGTAATTCTCTCTCGTTGCCTTACAAATTCAAAATGGTCATGTCCCTCGAACGTAGAGGTATCCTAGCACCGTTGCCTTCAAAACAAAATCATCATAGTCCCTTCGATACAAAGATCATAGACCCACGATGGCGCCTACGAATACATGATCTTGACCCTCGATTGTCGCCTACGAAAAATGATGATGGTCCCTTCGAATGTGCTAGGATACTTCCTACAAGTTGCCTTCTATGACCATCCGATGTCCCTTCGAATGTCCCGCTTACATCCAACGAATAGGGTTACCTACCAACTAATGGTATGGATAGCGCTATTCTAAAGGAACGTAAAATAACACGAAAACGACCAATTCTGAGTAGGTAATAAGACTTTTAGTTGCTTGCTCTATCAAAATATTTTTCACACCTCACACTTTTTTCAAAGTTCAAACTCTTTTCAAAACGAAACATTTCCGAACACTTTGTATACATTCCTACATGAATCATTACAAAGTCAAAGCAAAATGCCTTTTCAAAACATTTTTCAAACACACAGAAAGCACAAGTTTTTCAAAAGTGATCTAAGAGCAACTAAGAGCCCGTAGATAACTACGGATGGAAAGGGGTGCTAATACCTTCCCTTTTCATAACCTTCTCCCTTACTCAGAATCTAACGAAGGTCTTTTCTGTACTTTTACCTTCCCTTAATTGGATAAAAATAAAAGTCGGTGGCGACTCTTGCTATGCGCACATTTGCGATACAAAAATCTACAAAGTCAGTTCACCGTATTACAGGAGTGGTGAAGTATGTCAGCAAAATGAGAAACAGAAAAAGCTGATTGTGAAGTTGGAAGCTGAGAATGTGAAGTTGGAGGCTGAGAAGAAAGAAAACATAGTCACTATAAATCACCTCAACAATGACATTATAATGTTGAACTCCAAACTTGATCAGATGTCTAAGTCTGTCAAAATGTTGACATCTGGCACTGATAAGTTGGAAGAAATTCTGACTTGGACGAGAATGCGAAATAAGCATGGTGCAGGATATGCATTTGCAAAGAAACCTGTTGGTGACAAGAAGAAGAACAGACCTGGCAAGTCAATGTCAAAGAAGATGTCACACCACAAGACATGAAATAGGTCTGGCTCAGGATATGTGGAGGCAAAGAAATTTGTTGATAACAAAAAGAAGAACATACCTAATAAACCAATGTCAAAGCAGATGTCACAACATTGGGTTCAACATCAAGATCAAAGAAACATGAACAAAATGTTTCAAAGATGGAGATGTCATTATTGTGGAAGGTTTGGTCACATAAAGCCTTTTTTCTTTAGACTACTGTCATACCCCAAAATTTGCCCTCATATCTCTCAAGGCATTCCATACATCCATGCTCAAGGATTCCTCAAGAGTTGATCAGATGAACACCCTCCTAAACAATCAACCCAAACTAGGGTTTGGCATTCCTCAGATCCAGATGGGCTTCTAACACCTCCAATGGTTTTCATGCTTCCTCATATGCTTCAAAGATTCTCCATGTCAGGTTTCAAGTTTCACAAGTCAAGTTTCCTCAGACAATTGCTCAGGTGGTTGAAAATCAGTTGTATTAGTCAAAAAGTCAACTGTGGTAAACATACAGTCAAAAATTCTGATTTTTTGGTCAACATCCTCATTTTGAAGTTACATTCATCATTTGATCAAGGGTTGATCATGATTCATCAAGAAAACTCAAGATTTACTCAAAAGTCAAACTTTCTAAATTAGGGTTTCTAGGTGAAAAGTCAACCAAACTTTGACTGATCATAACTTTCTCATACTTTCTCAGAAATTTTTCCACCACCTCTTGTTTTGAAGGAAATTCAATTCTCTACAACTTCATGTCTCACAAGAATGTTCAAAAAAGGCTTCATTTGAGAGGTATGGCTCAAAACATTACAGGTCCTTTTCAAAGTCATAAAAAAGTCAACTTTTTGTTTTGAAGATATATTGAGCATGGTAACTCCAATTGAGATGAAACCAAATAAATCGTTTAGAGGACTCTTAGAGCTTTCCAAAAAGTCCAAGAACTCTCAAAAATGTGGAAAAATGAGCAAGATACACTATTCAGAAGTTGGGGAATTTTGGACAATTGCACAAAAGGACATATTGGTCAAATTGCAAAATTTTCCAAATGGGCCTATTTTCTTTTGATCCAAACTTGTTCATAAGATTATTCTTGACCCATAAGTGCTTGGCCATGGAATTTTTCTATTTTATTGATTTATTTTTGAATTTTAAGACATTTAATTCAAAATTAAATCATATAAAATATGAAAATAAATTATTTTTTCAAAAGGAATGGATTTATATCTTCCTTGAAGTCCAAGATAGCCCATGATCATTACCAAATTCGTGCTAGCCTCTTACATGGGAAGAAAATCAAATTTTTTCAAATATTTGATTTTGTTTTAAATGGAAAATATTGCACAATCAAGGATCAATCTTTTTTGCTTGTTTTTTCTCTCCAAATTGCCTCTATAAATACTCAGCAACATCACAAGCATCAGGGACGAAACCCTAACCCAATACACAACCCTTATTTTGCCAAATTTTTTCTCAAAGTTGTGAAATTCGAGTTTTACTTTGCAGCCACTTTCAGCCATCAAAACCCATTCCATTGTGCTCTAAGGGTAAGTATGAGTAAGTACACATCATTGTTATAGATCAAAACAACCTGGATCAATGCATACATGTTCATACATATTCAAATATTTCTTGAATTCGTATTTTTATTACCAGTTTGTTTTAATTGATTCTAACGCTTTTAATGTGCTCATGAGACACTAAGGGTTTGATCTGGGCAATCGCCATTGAGTTTGAACATCCAAAGCATGAGATACCATTCTTAGGGTTTTCCGAACTGGAAGCTTCGAACCGGCTTATCCAGGACGATTCAGGGCAAGAGAACCACGCCATTGAATTCGCAGCCATCCAATTAGGGGGGTAGGGTATCTTTCTTCTATTTATTCGCGTTATTTTTGCAGATCCCAGAATTATGGTCGCCGGAGAAGACGACCGGAGCTAGGGCTCCGGCGTCGTTGACTGGCGTGGACCGGCGTGTGCATGCGTGGCGCAATCCGTCGTTCTGATTCGTTCCCTCATTCAACCTGGGGTCCACATGCTGACTGCGTTTGAATTTCAAATATCCATGACACGTCAACGCATATATTCAATTAATTTCATCAGTTCAAACACCAAATGCATGATGGCCTGATGGTTAAGATGCTTCCTGTTGGTAGATGCCTTCCAATGTCACGAGTTCGAATCCTGCTTGCACCGGCTTCCTTTTTCTTTTACAAAACTGCAACTTTTTTTTCATATTTTTCTATTTTTCAATTTATTTTAATATTTGCATCTTATTTTAATTGTTTTCTTAATTTTATTTTTGCATTTAAAAATCATCAAAAAATATTTTTCTCTTTACAGTATTTTCCTAAAATCTTTATTTAATTTATAAAATTAAAAAACTTAATTTTGCATGCATATTTATTTTTATTTATAATTTTGCATTTTATTCAATGTTAATTGCATTTTAATTATTAAATCTTTTCCAAAAAATCCCAAAAAATTATTTTAGCATATTTATATTATTTCCAGCATGATTAATTTTCTCCAATTAAAAACTTGCATTTTTTCTAACATTTTCTCTTATTCCGATTTCATCATATTTCTCGATTTTCTTATTCGTTCACAGGTTGCTCCGATTCAGACGGTTTCTTTTACTGTTTTATTCTTTTCAAATAATGTACTTGCTCATGGGATGTAATAGTTAATTAGGCTTTTATTTTCTGCATTTTCTGATTATGTATCTGCCCCAAAGCCATGTAATAGCGTAGGACCTTTACCTTTCCGCACTTTTACATTTCCCGCATTTTAGTTTCCGCACCCTATTCAATTGCTAGTAACTAGGCGTGTATGGCAAGATAAAACTGAACTTAGCCCGCTAACTTCCAAGAAAAAAATATCTGAAATCAACACACTCTCTTCACACATGCACCCCTCAGGGTAATTCTCTCTCGTTGCCTTACGAATTCAAAAATGGTCATGTCCCTCGAACGTAGAGGTATTCTAGCACCGTTGCCTTCAAAACAAATCATCATAGTCCCTTCGATACAAAGATCATAGACCCACGATGTCGCCTCCGAATACATGATCTTGACCCTCGATTGTCGCCTACGAAAAATGATGATAGTCCCTTCGAATGTGCTAGGATATCTCCTACAAGCTGCCTTCTATGACCATCCGATGTCCCTTCGAATGTCCCGCTTACATCCAACGAATGGAGCTACCTACCAACTAATGGTACGGCTAGCACTATTCTAAAGGAAACGTAAAATACGAAAACGACCAAATCTGAGTAGGTAATAAGACTTTTAGTTGCTTGCTCTATCAAAATACTTTTCACACCTCACACTTTTTTCAAAGTTCAAACTCTTTTCAAAACGAAACATTTCCGAACACTTTGTATACATTCCTACATGAATCATTACAAAGTCAAAGCGAAATGCCTTTTCAAAACATTTTTCAAACACACAGAAAGCACAAGTTTTTCAAAAGTGATCTAGAAAGCGACTAAGAGCCCGTAGATAACTACGGATGGAAAGGGGTGCTAATACCTTCCCTTTTCATAACCATTCTCCCTTACTCAGAATCTAACGAAGGTCTTTTTCTGTACTTTTACCTTCCCTTAATTGGATAAAAATAAAATTCGGTGGCGACTCTTGCTATCCGCACATTTGCGATACAAAAATCCAAAAAGTCAGTTCACCGTATTACAGAACTGGCGACTCTGCCGGGGAGACACCCTTAAAGAGAGAATTGCCTTAAGGATTTATAGATCACATTTACCGCTTTCTGTTTGACTTGCTTGATTTACTTTCAAGGGTTGCTTGGGTATTATATTGTTGGGGGATCCTACACCCGGATCCGGGCTTCCTTTTAGGTAGGTGGCATTAGATCATTGCGACCGCTAGACGTATAACTAAATGGTCAACATGATGGCTACGTTAGCGTGACACTTTGGTTGTCCCGATACTCCTCATTCCCAAGTTGAGGATAGTATTTGGCTTCTGCGTGGTGTCATCAAGCGCTAACTAAACTTTTAGAACCTTAATTGACCCATCTTGGCCATTAGAAGGTAGTGAGATGGTCGGCTTTGGTGTAGACCGAGGTTGGTTGATACTCGATGCTACGCTCATTGAGATCAGACTTTTGGGACATTTTCGGTCGACCACTTGGTAGTCGTATTGAAATAAGCGCCTCGAGAAGATCAATGATGTGAGATTCCTAGAACCCGGTTACTATTATAGGACAGGATGAACCAACTCAAACTTTTGGTGGGGTAATCACCTAGACCTCATGCAAGCCTTAAACCTAGGCTCATTGTGTGATTTGTTTGTGTGTGCCAAACATGACATCATGACATCATTTGCATTGCATATCATTTCTAACTATTTCAAGGACCTAGGGATTTATCTTTGCTCTGTTTTGTAGGGATTATGGCTTCTAGAAAGACTATCCAGAATCAACTTCATGGGTATACCTTCTCACTCAAAGAATTAGTTTGAGATTCCCGACCATGCTCGGTTCATCAAAAGACATGGTTATCTACTTGATTTGGTTATCTCGGTTTTGAAGAAGATATGATGCATGTCTATTCGGTTCTTTGATCCGAGCACCATTGCTTTACATTCCCAGTTATCGTTAGTTCCTACCTTGAAGAGTTCTCTAAGCTACTTGGGGTACCTATTCTTGACCAAATGCCATTCACGGTTTGGAAAAGGTTCCTAAGTACGAAGACATCATCGACCTTACATCTTAAGCGCTCGGACATTGAAGCAAATTGGGAAACTAGAAGCGGAGTTAAGGGTTTACTTTCTAAGTTCCTAATTAAGAAAGCTCGAGAATTCCTCAAAGTTATGAGTTTCCATGCATTCGAAGACATTGTGGCCTTGCTAATTTATGGTTTGGTTCTATTCCCTAACTCGGATCAATTCATAGATGTCAACGCCATCAAGTTGTTCCTTACCCGTAATCCAGTGCCTACTTTACTTGGGGATATCCTACATTCTCTCCACACTCGTACTACTAAGAGGCAAGGCACTCTCATGTGTTGTATACCGTTACTTTCTAGGTGGTTTATTTCGCACTTTCCTCTATCAGTTTTGAAGAACGAACAAAGGATGAAATGGTCTCAAAGGTTAATGTCACTCTCTCATTCAGATATCCGTTGGAGTCTTTTCTCTCAAAAGGACTTCACCTTCATTGAGCGTTGTGGAGAATTCCCTAATGTACCACTCCTTGGTATAAGGGGAGGTATTACTTACAACCCTTCTCTAGCTCTACGTCAGTTTGGTTTTGCTCGAAGAGATGGTCCACATGATATGCTTCTCCAAGATGTTGTGTTCGACTACAATCACGATCTCCAGAATTACCGACGAAGGTTTATACACGCTTGGGGCATGGTAAAGAAGACTGATACCAAGACTTTGGGGCACCAAAACCCCACTCCTTGGGAACCTTACCTCAAATGGGTGCGAGCTCGAGCTCAAAACCTCATGATGCCATTCGCGCCTGTTCTACCAGTAATTATGGAACCTGTTGCTATAGGTGACGTACCCTATACTATTCTCCATCCTGACATGCCTACCGATTTCGAAGACTTGAAGAGATCCTGGATTCAGCTTAAAGAAGAGAAGGATACATTCGAAGCTCAGTGCTATGCAAGCGAGAAGAAAGTGCTAGAGTTGACCAAGCTACTTCACGAGGAGCGCAACATCAACGCCTACCTCGGCACCAAGAGGAAGCGCCCATGGGAGACCTAGAAGCTTTATATTATGTTTTTCTTTTATTGTTTTGAACTATCTTTTGTACTTAAAAAGAAAAAGAAGAAAGAGAGAACTAATATTTGTTTGTTCATTGCTTGTTTAACAAATTTAAATCCTAGAGGTCCTTGAAAACATTGCATAGCATTCGCATAAACATTGCATAGCATAGCATAACATTGCATCACGGTACATTGGAGATTGGTTTCTCATCCTCTTGCTATTTATTTTAGCAAAGAATGGCTCTCGAAGATGTCAAAGATCTCGTGTTCGAATGCTAAGTTTCAGCAGATGTTCACCACTTGGTCCAAGGCCAAGAAGATCGAAAAAGCTCATCAACAGAAAGAAGAAGGTTGTGGGTCTACTCAACATGGGCAGACGCTACAAAGGTGGTCTTAAAAGAGTCAGCCGAATTGAATTCTCTGACAACAGTGTCAAGAATGAAGGGAGTAACAAGGGTGATGGCGAAGGCAGCCAGCGTGAGCCTGAGAAAGGGAAAGACGATCAATACGATCATAGCCAATACTCTGATGAAGATGACAAGTACAAGCAACTTGAAGACCGTCTGAATGCTGTGGAAAATCTGAAAATGTCCGGGCTGAATTTTGATGATCTGAGTCTTGTTCCTGGTGTTGTGATTCCTCCTAAATTCAAAGTTCCTACCTTTGCCAAGTATGATGGCATTTCTTGTCCGAAGCTGCATCTGAAGTCCTATGTCCAGAAGATCAACCCCCACACTGATGACAGAAAGTTGTGGATGCATTATTTTCAAGAGAGTTTGTCCGGAACTCAGTTGGAGTGGTATTATCAGCTAGAGAATGACCGTATCCGTACTTGGAGTGATTTGGCCGATGCTTTCTATAGACAGTATGAGTACAATGCTGAATTGACACCCACTCGCATGCAACTACAAAGCATGTCTATGGGTCGTGACGAGAAGTTCAAGGAGTATGCTCAGGAGTGGAGAGATCTAGCAGGCAGAGTTCAACCACCCTTATCCAATAGGGAGTTGGTTGATATGTTTATGGGAACATTGTCAGGACCATTCTTCAATCATTTGATTGGAAACTCTTCAGCCGGATTCACCGAGATGATACTTACAGGCGAGCGTATTGAAGCTGGTATCAAGAGTGGAAAGATTCATGTAGAGTCATCATCAAATGTTGCGAAGAGATCTTTTGGTGGTAAGAAAAAGCCAATCTTGTATGGTCGAAAAAGCCGAGCCAAGAACGACGCTCAATGCTGGGGCAATTGTGATCTCGATCCTACATCGGCAACCTCGGCAAGACAATGCGCGTGGCGAACGCCCACGAATCTGTACGAAGATCAACATGCCGATGTCGCAAGCCTTGCAACACATGTTGAAAGCGGTGATTACCTTGAGGATCCTCCTCGAATGTCAATACTTCCTCTCCGAGATACAATCCTAATGCTAAGTGTGCTTACCATTCCAATAGCCGGACATAGTCGATGATTGTTGGGCTCAAGAACAAGATTCAAGATATGATTGAAGCTAAGCAGATTGAGTTTGATCCTCCTGTTGAGACTCCGAATGTGATCAACGCGCCTATGCCTAACCATGACAAGAGTTCCAATGCTGTTGGTGACGATACTTATGTTTTCAACATAGATGACTTGACCATTCCTCTGATGACTATTAAGAAAGATTTGTTACAAGCCGGTGTCAATCCAGGATGCCCAGAAAATTGTCGTTGGTGCCCCTCTGCACCCGATGGTTGTGCTTGGTTGAGAAGACGTGTTCAGTGCATGATGGACAACCGTGAGATACTATTTTTGAACCACCTGTGCAGAAGTTGTGTGAAGAAATGTCTAAGTTGAAGATTGACAATGCGAATGAATGAACCATCGTATGGGATACCTTGGGGTAGCCGGAAAGTTTGATTACATGGTGAAGTACTCATTCTGAAAGCTACAAGATTCCTATTGAAGATGTTAAAGCAACCGGATGGGGTGATTTCCCAAGACTATCTTGATGTTAACACCATAAGTTTCCTCTGCGATCCTGTGCCTAGAGTGGCACCTCTCATCATTACTTCTCCGGACCGGTTCCATATTCCTCGACAAGGCTATCCCTTGGAATTATGGGTGATGTTTACTATCATGGCGTCAAACAAGACCCTCGACGTCGAAGATCTTACAGTTGAAGCTACTATTCGACATTGACAACATCACGGATCTAGCAAGGTGACGAGAACGGAAGGGTATTCTCTCGATATCTCTCCTCGAAAGACACCGCGACTCATTTCGCATTCAGCTCAACCAATTTCCCGGCTAGTGAGAAAGAACCGGTGACTCATCCCGCTCAACCAAGTACCAAAGGAAGTTCTGAAGACACCTCAAACGAGAAATGGAGGAAATTCGAAGATTATCAAGAAGAGTGACTACAATGTTGTGGAGCAGTTGGGACAGACTCGTCCAAGATATCCATGCTTGCCTTGTTCTTGTGCTCGAGGCTCATGCTAACGCCTTGGTGAAGTTTCGAAGAATGCTCACGTCTGCAAGACACTACTCTGATCAATTTGAAGTTTGTATTGCTAGCTTGCTGCCAACAACGGCCTCTGATCTTGATTTGACTCTGCCGAAGGAAACATAACAAAGCCTTGCACATCTCATGGAATGCAAGGCACTACATTGTCTCATGTTTTGGTGGATCTGGTTCGCTCTGAACATCCTACAGCGCTTTTGATCGCCTCGGCGTCGAAGGGTTGGTTCGAGACCCGTGACATCATTGTGCGAGCTTTTGATGGTTCTAAATGAACAGTTACGCTATCAAAGTCGGTTCCGGACTTTTGACTCTACATTCTTTGTCATGGACATCCGTCCACTTATTCTTGCCTACTTGGACTTGGATACATGGGCATTACTCTACCTTGCATCGTGAAGTACCGGTGAAAGGGAAGGTTGTTATAGTATGTGGTGAAGAAGAGTATATGATCGGTCATCTGGTCATTTCGATACCTTGAGGTGGAAGGTGAACTCTTTGAGACTCCTGCAAGCTTTTGAAACAGTCCCAGTGTTGTGACTCTCTTTACTCTGAAGTTACACAAGTTCCTCCTAGGATGGCCTCCCTGAAAGATGCTCAAGCTGCAGTTGAGGAAGGTGGTAGTGCTATTTGGGGTCACTCCGATCTTCCTTTCAAGTTTGACAAGGTTTAGGCTTCACTATCAAGGGTCAGAAGATGATACGCCTCGAGCGTGCCGGTCAACTTCCCTTCCGCATCAGCCAGAGTGGGATCCATGCTATAGAAGACGACGACAACAACTTCGACATCAGCAATTGGATCTTTCCAACTCCAGATCGTGGGCTCAGCAATTGGAAGACCGAAGACGTCATACCAATCTCCTTTAGTCAGGAGTAGTTATTCTTGTTTTGTTTGCTTTTCGTATTCTCTATGTTTTGAACAATAAGCTCTAAAGCCTAGTGCCTTGCCCGGGGCATCGTGGCTCGTTTGCGAGGGTTATTATTTGTCGTTTGCGTATTTTCATTCAATAAATTCGTTGGACTTTTGCATTCAATTGTGTCTTTCTTTCTTTTACTTTATCACCCTTCAAAGGCTATGTGTTCTTACACACACCCACGTGGTACCTGCAGAATCACTCGAATCTCGTTAATTACTATGCTAGTGCTAAATATGACTTGATAATCCGATCTACCAAGCGAAGGCGAAAGTGAGGAAGATTGAGAAGTGCCGGAGAACTTGTCGATTGCTTGACAAGAGGATCGAGTTATCTGACCACGAAGAGCAAGTTGAGGTTGTGAATTTGGTGCTTGTGAAGGCAGAAAAGAGATCAAGATAGGAGCGGGTCACGAGGCGGTGTTAAAGAAAGGTTGGTTCAGATGCTACGAGACTACATTGAGGTTTTTGCTTGGTCATACGAAGACATGCCTGGTTTAGATATTGATATTGTGGTTCATCGATTGCCAACAAAAGAAGGTTTTCTCCCAGTGAAACAGAAGGTTCGTCGTATGCGTCCTGAGATGTCAGAGAAAATCAAAGCCGAGGTTATGAAGCAGTTCAACGCCGGTTTCTTAGCTGTTACTTCTTATCCGCAGTGGGTTGCAAATGTGGTACCCGTACCTAAGAAGGATGGCAAGGTACGAATGTGTGTGGATTACAGAGATCTAAACAAAGAGAGTCCGAAAGATGATTTCCCACTTCCTCATATTGATGTTCTGGTTGACAACACCGCTCAGCATAAAGTTTTCTCCTTCATGGATGGTTTCTCCGGTTATAATCAGATCAAAATGGCTCCTGAAGACATGGAGAAGACTACTTTCGTTACACAGTGGGGCACTTTCTGTTACAAAGTTATGCCGTTCGGGCTAAAGAACGCAGGCGCCACTTACCAGCGTGCTATGGTGACATTGTTTCATGACATGATTCATCACGAGATAGAGGTCTACGTCGACGACATGATAGCTCGATCACAGACTGAAGAAGAACATCTTGATCATTTGCAGAAACTATTTGACAGATTGAAGAAGTACAGACTGAGACTTAATCCCAACAAGTGCACCTTTGGAGTCAGATCCGGTAAACTCCTAGGGTTTGTTGTCAGTGGTAAAGGTATTGAAGTTGATCCCGCCAAGGTTAAAGCTATTCAAGAAATGCAGTTCCACTTGAGGAGGAAGTCAGAGGTTTCTTGGGCCGTTTGAATTACATTGCCAGATTCATTGCACACTTAACTGCTACTTGCGAGCCAATCTTCAAATTACTAAAGAAAGATCAAGTGGTAGAATGGAATGACGATTGCCAGATCGCTTTTGACAAAATCAAGGAGTACCTACAGAATCCTCCCATCCTAATGCCGCCTACTGAAGGAAGACCTCTTATCATGTACTTGACAGTGTTAGAGAACTCAATGGGGTGTGTTGGGGCAACATGGCAGTCGAAAGAGCATCGATATACTACCTTAGCAAAAAGTTTACCGACGTGAAACAAGATACTCACATTCGAGAAAACTTGCAACGCTTTGGCTGCTTTCGCCGACTAAGGCGATATATGTTGACTCATACTACCTTGTTGATTTCCAAGATGGATCCGATAAAATACATATTTGAGAAACCAGCTCTCTCGGAAGAATAGCAAGATGGCAAATGATCTTGACCGAATATGATATCGGTACACTTCTCGAAAGCGATCAAAGGAAGTGTAGTAGCGATCATTTGGCTCATCAAGCCGTAGATGACTATCGATCTATGCGATTCGAGTTTCAGAACGAAGATGTTTTACTAATTCTTGATTGTGAAGAACCAGGGCGACGAAGGACACGAACAAGGATCCCGATGGACCATGGTCTTTGATGGAGCCTCAACGCACTTGGCAATGGCATTGGCGCCGTCATCACATCCCTGCCGCGCCTGTCGCCTTCGCCGCCATTATGTTTCGATTGCACCAACAACATGGCGAATCTGAGCGTGCATCATGGGTATTAAAGTGCTATCGACTTAAGAATCAAGTTCTTGCAAGTATATGGAGACTCGGCTTTAGTGATCGATCGATTAAGGGCGAGTGGGATACGAAGCATCCGAATCTCATTCCATATCGAGCATGTTCGAGTCGATCCCTACTTGAAGAGATTACTTTTGATCACATTCCACGAGAAGAGAATCAGTTGGCAGACGCATTAGCTACTATGTCATCTATGTTCAAGGTTAGATGGGACAACGAGGCTCCCCAGATCATCATTGAGAGGTTTGACGAACCAGCATATTGTTATGAGCTTGATACAGGAGAGAAACCTTGGTACTATGACGTGAAGAGGTATCTTGAGACTCAGGAATATCCCGCAGGGGCATCTGTTAATGATAAGAAGTTCATGAGGAGATTCGCATCCAAATTCTTCCTCAGCAACGGCATCTTGTACAAGCGTAATCATGACCTGTGCTTGCTGCGCTGTGTAGACCAGAAAACAGCAATACATATCATGGAGGAGTTACACGAAGGCGCATTCGGTACCCACTCTAGTGGTCATACGATGGCTAAGAAGATTCTGAGAACCGGTTACTATTGGTCCACCATGGAAGCTGATTGTCACCGCTATGCTCGATCTTGTCACAAATGCGGTTATCGGACAAAGTGCACGTACCTCCAGTACCTCTGAATGTTTTAAAAGCTCCTTGGCCTTTTGCAATGTGGGGCATTGACATGATTGGAGAAATCAAGCCCACAGCTTCCAACGGACATCGTTTCATCCTTGTGGCAATTGACTATTTCACCAAGTGGGTAGAAGCAGCCTCGTTTGCATCTGTTACCAAGAATGTTGTGGCTCGATTCATCAAGCATAATCTTATCTGTCGGTATGGCACTCCTGAAAGGATTATCACAGATAACGGCTCTAATCTCAACAATAAGATGATCACCGAACTCGACGCGAGTTCAAGATCAAGCATCACAACTCTTCTCCTTATCGGCCTAAGATGAATGGCGATGGAAGCCGCCAACAAAAACATTAAGAAGATTATCTGAAGATTGACTTACAAGGATTGGCATGAGATGTTACCATTTGCTCTTCATAGTTATCGCATCTGATGCGGACATCCACGAGGGCAACCCTTCTCTCTTATGCGGTATGGAAGCCGTCCTACCCATCGAGTCGGATACCCTCAACGAGTCCTCACGGGCCGGGTTAGGCGAAGATGATTGGGTCCGACTCGCCTTGACCAGTTAACTTGATTGATGAGAAGCGACTAGCGTCCATACGCCATGGATGGTTATCGAAGCGAATGATCGAGCATTTAACAAGAAGGTTAAGCATCAAATTACCAAGTCGGTGACCTAGTAGTCAAGCGCATCATTCTTCCACAAGGTGATCCGAGGGCAAATGGACTCCCACCTATGAGGACCATTTGTAGTCAAGACGGTATTTTCGGTGAGCTATGATACTTAGCACCATGGATGGCGAAGACTTCCCACACTGTGACGCGAGACATAGTCAAAAATACTACGCATAAAGAGACCGCTAGGTCGGCGAACCTAGGCAAAATAAGGGCATCTGGCGAACCAAAGGGTTCGGGCAAAAGTTAAGGATATATACAAAGATGTACACCGGCAAGTCGAAACACGAAAGGCGGCTTGGGCAAAAAGGTATCGGTAGGCGAAAACCGAAAGGCGGTCTAGGCAAAAGTTAGGGATTTAAGCGTACGACTATGTCTCGTCCAGATCACCTACCTTCAGACTACTGCTATCAGCATTCAAGATTCAAATGGCGAAAATCAATCCGATCACTTTCTACTGACAGCAAGGAGATGAGATAGTTGAAATATATGAGTACTAGCATAGTTGGAACTTGACGAGATTGTTTTCCGCATAGCTTTTTACCTTTCTCTTGTATAAGCTACTTGGCCATACGCCACCTTTTAAATAAATGCAAGCTTCCTTCTCTTTACAATTCTTGTTTGTTGTTGTTTGCATAAAGTCCAAACGTCCGCTTTGAATGATTATACGCATCCGACAATAAAAACTTGTTCGCAAACATACGAAAAGTGAACATGCAAAAGTACTTACCACGGACTCCAGGAATTGTGATGACGACGAAAGTCGCCGATACGTTCCCCCACAGAGATACCACTCACTACAAATTCTCCCCAGCGGAGTACAAATTCCCTTCCACTAGTCCTGTTATCCCAAACTTCATCGTCGATTAGTAGTTTTATCTCCAGCAGAGACATTTATCCCCAGCAGGATGCTTTTCAAAAAATTCCCTTTCCCCGGCAGCAGCAGTGTCTAGACTTGAAACCTGGTCAGATAGTGCATCGGAGGAAACTTGCATCTTTTATTCCCCAGCCAGAGATCCCGACGGGCCCCAGATCCTTCCAACCCGGTCTTTAGGCGATTATCAAATACTCTTCAGCAAGATCTATACACAAGATTCCCCAGTAGAGTACTTCCTAACCTCTCCCCAGTAGCTGTATGAGATCTTCACAGCGTTTCGATCTCTACCATCCACAACAGTATCTAGGCTCGAGACTTGGTCAGATAGTGCATCGGAGGAATCAAAGTTATCATCCTCCTTTCTTCCCCAAGCAGGGTCTCCACCCACTTCATCCTCAAACAGAACATCCACATCTTCTTCAAGAAGGATATGTTTTGAAATACCACAACATCTATCATGCATACATTACTCATAACTGTCATAATTTGTGCATATATCATTCATACGCATCGTCATGCATCATACTTTGCATAAGACTAACAATATTCTATCAAAATTTTTCTTGTTTTCTCAAAAGGTAAAGTCATTTCCGATAAGCGGTCCAAGATTAATGCGAAACCGGCGGAAAGCTATCTAAATGACCAACCTCGTTGTTCTCCAACAACGGATCCAGGATTAATACCCGAAGCTAGACGGGAAACCTTATCCGAACGATCACGAGTTATCCTCCGATAACAGGCAGTGGATCAACACCCGATGCATAACAGGGAAAATATCCACATTCTGTCCCCTCAGAGCAGTCAGCACGAAGAACTATTCTGACCTTCTCTTATTATCAACAGCAACTACGAGAGTCTAGCGTACGACTCAGTTGCCTTGGATGGCATCTTAAGCCCATCTCCGACCACTTGTCAACATTTCTTCACCTTCAGAATGCTGCATATTTGGTTAAAAACCGATACAAACCAATAACTTCATTCCAAAGACGAGCATAAAGTCTAACATATGACTCCTTCCGGATGGCATCCTAAGCCCATCTCACTCCAGAAGAAGTATCTACAGAGCCTAGCGCACGGTTCACTCCACAGCATCAATCTTTCCGGATGGCATCTTAAGCCCATCTCCTATACAACAGTCTCGAGTCTAGCATATGACTCATTCCCCAGCGAAATTTTCAGCCTCTCCAAATGGCATCTATAAGCCCATTCCCGCATTATCCACCAACCGCGAGTGCAAATTTTCAGGTGTACTCAAGTGTTCAATCATCTTCTACCTCCAGGTCACGAAAGGCAAAGCATGCCAATCTACACCTTCCAGTACAAGAGGTTTGAACAGGGGCAGCTGTCATACCCCAAAATTTGCCCTCATATCTCTCAATGCATTCCATACATCCATGCTCAAGGATTCCTCAAGAGTTGATCAGATGAACACCCTCCTAAACAATCAACCCAAACTAGGGTTTGGCATTCCTCAGATCCAGATGGGCTTCTAACACCTCCAATGGTTTTCATGCTTCCTCATATGCTTCAAAGATTCTCCATGTCAGGTTTCAAGTTTCACAAGTCAAGTTTCCTCAGACAATTGCTCAGGTGGTTGAAAATCAGTTGTATTAGTCAAAAAGTCAACTGTGGTAAACATACAGTCAAAAATTCTGATTTTTGGTCAACATCCTCATTTTGAAGTTACATTCATCATTTGATCAAGGGTTGATCATGATTCATCAAGAAAACTCAAGATTTACTCAAAAGTCAAACTTTCTAAATTAGGGTTTCTAGGTGAAAAGTCAACCAAACTTTGACTGATCATAACTTTCTCATACTTTCTCAGAAATTTTTCCACCACCTCTTGTTTTGAAGGAAATTCAATTCTCTACAACTTCATGTCTCACAAGAATGTTCAAAAAAGGCTTCATTTGAGAGGTATGGCTCAAAACATTACAGGTCCTTTTCAAAGTCATAAAAAAGTCAACTTTTTGTTTTGAAGATATATTGAGCATGGTAACTCCAATTGAGATGAAACCAAATAAATCGTTTAGAGGACTCTTAGAGCTTTCCAAAAAGTCCAAGAACTCTCAAAAATGTGGAAAAATGAGCAAGATACACTATTCAGAAGTTGGGGAATTTTGGACAATTGCACAAAAGGACATATTGGTCAAATTGCAAAATTTTCCAAATGGGCCTATTTTCTTTTGATCCAAACTTGTTCATAAGATTATTCTTGACCCATAAGTGCTTGGCCATGGCATTTTTCTATTTTATTGATTTATTTTTGAATTTTAAGACATTTAATTCAAAATTAAATCATATAAAATATGAAAATAAATTATTTTTTCAAAAGGAATGGATTTATATCTTCCTTGAAGTCCAAGATAGCCCATGATCATTACCAAATTCGTGCTAGCCTCTTACATGGGAAGAAAATCAAATTTTTTCAAATATTTGATTTTGTTTTAAATGGAAAATATTGCACAATCAAGGATCAATCTTTTTTGCTTGTTTTTTCTCTCCAAATTGCCTCTATAAATACTCAGCAACATCACAAGCATCAGGGACGAAACCCTAACCCAATACACAACCCTTATTTTGCCAAAATTTTTCTCAAAGTTATGAAATTCGAGTTTTACTTTGCAGCCACTTTCAGCCATCAAAAACCATTCCATTGTGCTCTAAGGGTAAGTATGAGTAAGTACACATCATTGTTATAGATCAAAACAGCCTGGATCAATGCATACATGTTCATACATATTCAAATATTTCTTGAATTTGTATTTTTATTACCAGTTTGTTTTAATTGATTCTAACGCTTTTAATGTGCTCATGAGACACTAAGGGTTTGATCTGGGCAATCGCCATTGAGTTTGAACGTCCAAAGCATGAGATACCATTCTTAGGGTTTTCCGAACTGGAAGCTTCGAACCGGCTTATCCAGGACGATTCAGGGCAAGAGAACCACGCCATTGAATTCGCAGCCATCCAATTAGGGGGGTAGGGTATCTTTTTTCTATTTATTCGCGTTATTTTTGCAGATCCCAGAATTATGGTCGCCGGAGAAGACGACCGGAGCTAGGGCTCCGGCGTCGTTGACTGGCGTGGACCGGCGTGTGCATGCGTGGCGTAATCCGTCGTTCTGATTCGTTCCCTCATTCAACCTGGGGTCCACATGCTGACTGCGTTTGAATTTCAAATATCCATGACACGTCAACGCATATATTCAATTAATTTCATCAGTTCAAACACCAAATGCATGATGGCCTGATGGTTAAGATGCTTCCTGTTGGTAGATGCCTTCCAATGTCACGAGTTCGAATCCTGCTTGCACCGGTTTCCTTTTTCTTTTACAAAACTGCAACTTTTTTTTCATATTTTTCTATTTTTCAATTTATTTTAATATTTGCATCTTATTTTAATTGTTTTCATAATTTTATTTTTGCATTTAAAAATCATCAAAAAATATTTTTCTCTTTACAGTATTTTCCTAAAATCTTTATTTAATTTATAAAATTAAAAAACTTAATTTTGCATGCATATTTATTTTTATTTATAATTTTGCATTTTATTCAATGTTAATTGCATTTTAATTATTAAATCTTTTCCAAAAAATCCCAAAAAATTATTTTAGCATATTTATATTATTTCCAGCATGATTAATTTTCTCCAATTAAAAACTTGCATTTTTTCTAACATTTTCTCTTATTCCGATTTCATCATATTTCTCGATTTTCTTATTCGTTCACAGGTTGCTCCGATTCAGACGGTTTCTTTTACTGTTTTATTCTTTTCAAATAATGTACTTGCTCATGGGATGTAATAGTTAATTAGGCTTTTATTTTCTGCATTTTCTGATTATGTATCTGCCCCAAAGCCATGTAATAGCGTAGGACCTTTACCTTTCCGCACTTTTACATTTCCGCATTTTAGTTTCCGCACCCTATTCAATTGCTAGTAACTAGGCGTGTATGGCAAGATAAAACTGAACTTAGCCCGCTAACTTCCAAGAAAAAAATATCTGAAATCAACACACTCTCTTCACACATGCACCCCTCAGGGTAATTCTCTCTCGTTGCCTTACGAATTCAAAAATGGTCATGTCCCTCGAACGTAGAGGTATTCTAGCACCGTTGCCTTCAAAACAAATCATCATAGTCCCTTCGATACAAAGATCATAGACCCACGATGTCGCCTACGAATACATGATCTCGTCCCTTGATTGTTGCCTACGAAAAATGATGATCGTCCCTTCGAATGTGCTAGGATACTTCCTACAAGTTGCCTTCTATGACCATCCGATGTCCCTTCGAATGTCCCGCTTACATCCAACGAATGGAGCTACCTACCAACTAATGGTACGGCTAGCACTATTCTAAAGGAAACGTAAAATACGAAAACGACCAAATCTGAGTAGGTAATAAGACTTTTAGTTGCTTGCTCTATCAAAATACTTTTCACACCTCACACTTTTTTTCAAAGTTCAAACTCCTTTCAAAACGAAACATTTCCGAACACTTTGTATACATTCCTACATGAATCATTACAAAGTCAAAGCGAAATGCCTTTCAAATCATTTTTCAAACACACAGAAAGCACAAGTTTTTTCAAAGTGATCTATAAAGCAACTAAGAGCCCGTAGATAACTACGGATGGAAAGGGGTGCTAATACCTTCCCTTTTCATAACCATTCTCCCTTACTCAGAATCTAACGAAGGTCTTTTTCTGTACTTTTACCTTCCCTTAATTGGATAAAAATAAAATTCGGTGGCGACTCTTGCTATCCGCACATTTGCGATACAAAAATCCAAAAAGTCAGTTCACCGTATTACAACTACATGGATATCCTAATCAAGTTCCTTGTGTGAATCCTAAGACCAACAAGGTATCATACACTCAACAGTGGAAGAAGAAGACTGCAGCTCTGATAGCTCACAGTTCTCTTAGAGTGTCTGCCAAGGAAGATTGGTATTTTGATAGTGGGTGTTCTAAGCATATGACTGGAATAAAAAATCTTCTGAATAATGTTAAACCTCATTCTACCAGTTTTGTTACCTTTGGAGATGGAGCTAAAGGAGAAATCAAAGGTGTTGGAAACTTAGACTGTTCTGGAGTTCCAAACCTAAATGGAGTGTTGCTGGTAAAAGGCTTGACTGCTAATCTCATAAGCATAAGTCAGCTATGTGATATGGGATTCAAAGTCAACTTCACTAGGTTTGAATGTCTTGTAATCAATGATGATCAAGAAGTGGTTATGAGAGGAGTCAGATCAAAGGACAACTGCTACATGTGGGAATCTGAGAACACCAACCTGTCTTCTATGTGCTCTACAGACAAAGATGAAGAGGAGGTAAAATTGTGGCACCAAGAACTTTATCATTTACATCTCAGAGGAATGAAAAGGATCATTTCCATGGAGGCAATCAGAAGGATACCAAGACTTCACATTGATGAAGGGAGAGTCTATGGTAAGTGTAAGGTTGGAAAGCAAACTAGAATGTCACACCCAATGTCTAGACATCTGACCACTTCTAAAGTGCTGAAGCAAGCTCCTAGGGCCTGGTATGATAGGCTGACCAAGCTCCTTACTGACAAAGGATATAAGAAAGGAGCCTTGGATAAAACTCTCTCTGTCAAGAATAAAGGAGGAAAGATAATGGTGATTCAAATTTATGTTGATAACATAGTATTTGGAGGAAAGTCAGACACAATGTTGGAAGACTCAACACTCCTTTCACAGAGCAAGTATGCAAGGAAGATTGTCAAGAAGTTTGGAATGAAGAATGCCAACCATAAAAGGACTCCTGCTCCTACACACTTGAAGTTGTCCAAGAACACAAGTGGAGAAAATGTTGATCAAAGCTTGTGTAAAAGCTCTTCTGGAGGATGTTTCTTCTTGGGAAACAATCTTGTTTCTTGGTTCAGCAAGAAGCAAAACTGTGTATTCTTGTCCACTGCTGAGGCTGAATACATAGCAGCTGGTAGCAGTTGTTCTCAGATGGTCTGGGTGAAGCAGAAACTGACTGAGTACAATGTCACATAGGATGTCATGACATTGTACTGTGACAACCTGAGTGCTATTAATATTTCAAAGAATCCTATACAACACAGTAGGACTAAGCACATTGACATTAGACATCACTTCATCAAAGACCTTGTAGAAGAGAAAGTGATTAAATTGGAGCATGTAGCCATTGAACTTCAACTGGTTGACATTTTTACTAAAGCTCTTGAGGCTAGTCAGTTTGAGATTTTAAGGGGCAAGTTGGGTATTTGTCAATATGAGGAATTATAGCAATTAACTTTGCATACAACAAGGAATGGAAAAGACCTTTTATCTCAATTAAATATAAGTGTGTCATTTAATTATTTTCATCTTATTTTTAAAAGGTCCAAGAATAGGAAGAGACTCCTTCATATAATAGTTTCTTCATTTGAAAGTATCATATTGTCTTCATCCAAAAGATACTCTCAAACCCTCTGCCATTCTCGTTCCCATTTCCTCAAAACTTTTCAGCAAAATATGTCGTCATCCTCTTCATCATCTCAAGAATCTGGTTCTTCATCTCCTACCTTGGCTGAAGTTAGGGGAAAATGCTGAAGCCATGCATGTTGAAGCTCTGAGGGTCACTCCACTGCGTGCAATAGCTACTGACCCAGAAAAGTTCAAAAAACTGCGCACAAGGAATGCAAGAAGGTCACAAGCATCACCTTCTGGTAAGACTTCTGTACCATCCTCTTCTGTACCCTCAGAAATAGCAAACAGAGAGGGGTCTAGGTCTGTGCATGAAGCCATTGCTAGGATAGTGACTAGAATCCTAAGTGAAAACCAATCTGTACCTGGGGTTTCTGTCCCTCTAAACCAAAAGTCTGCTAGCCCTAGTTTAGCAGTTGATCCAGATGTCACTGAGAATGTCAAGACATATGGTGATCATATTGATTCTCCTGTCAAGAATGTTGTTGATCCTTCAGTTAAAGATTCTGAAGTGAGTATTGATGATGCTTGTAATGAAACCCCCCGCTGTTAATGAAGATGTGATTTCTGATGGTATTCTTGAGGAATCCCCAGCAAAGTGTGCTTCTGATAAAACCCCTGCTGACTATATCTCTGATAGTATCTTAGAAGAGACTCCAGAGAAACCAATTGATGATAATCTTGAAAAGTCTCCTGTTCAAGATTCTGAGAATTTAGCTGAAACCCCTGTCATAGATTTGGATGAAGTGTTCTCAGACAATGACCTCATTGCCAGTCCAAGCATTGCAAAGAGGATGATGAGAAGGAAGGGAAAACAGGTTGTCTCACAGAGCCCTGTTAAAGAAAAGGGTGTTGAAGACAAAGCTGAGAAAAACACCAAAGCTGGACCCTCTACAAAGAAGTGTAGAGTAAAAACTGGTGGTGGTGGCTCTAGACCAAGGAGAACACCAATTATGAAAAAGAGAAAGGTTCCTGAACCTTCAGAGTCAGATCAAGACTCTGAGTTTGATGTTGAAATGAATGTCACAGACATTCATCCAAGGAAGAAGCCAGCTCTTGGGAAACTGCCCAAGGTGCCTGAAGTGGCTATTGACAACATCTCATTCCATCATCCTGAGAATGCTGGAAGATGGAAGTATGTGTGCTTAAAGAGGATTGCTCTGGAAAGAGAGTTGAATAAGAGTGCACTTGAGTGCAAGGAAGTTGTTGATTTGATTAAGGAGGCTGGTTTAATGAAGACAGTTGTGGGTTTCTCAAACTGTTATGATGTTTTGGTAAAAGAGTTTATAGTAAATTTGTCCAATGGTTGTGGTGATGGGAGGTCTGCAGACTACAAGACAGTCTATGTGAGAGGGAGAAAAGTAAAGTTCTCTCCAAGTGTGGTCAACAAATTTCTGGGGAGATCAGATGATGCTCAGCCAGAACTTGAAGAAACTGACAATCAAATTTGTGAAACTATAACTGCTAAGCAAGTGAAAGTCTGGCCTCTGAAGAGAAAACTCACAGCAAGCAAGCTGAGTGTCAAATTTTCCATCCTGCATAAGATAGGTGCTGCTAACTGGGTCCCAACCAATCACAAGTCAACCATCTCTATTGGACTGGGCAGATTTATATATGCAGTGGGCACTCAAGCCAAATTTGACTATGATACCTACATATTTGAGCAGACCCTCAAGCATGCTGAAAGCTATGCAATCAAAGGACCTATAGCCTTTCCCTCCCTGCTGTGTGGAATTATCATTGATCAATTTCCTGATATTCTAGCTGAAAGAGATGCAGTCTGCAAAAGAGCCCCTGCTCTTGGATTTCACTACAAACTTTTTCAAGGCAGACATGTCCCAAACATTGTCATGACATCTGGTGAGACATCCAATGTCAAGGCAACTTCTCAAAAGGCAACAGTCTTAGCTGTGCTAAAAGCTACCTGCAAAGAGCTTGAAGCAAGGAAGCAAAGCCTTGAAGAGCTGATCTCTCAACTAGAGCAGGACACAGAGGTTGAGGATGAAGGGATAGCTGGTAATGATGCTGTTGGTGATGCTGAAAATGATGATGTTCAGATGATTGGAGCTGAAGAAGGATCTGAAGATGCTTCTTTTCACAGTGCTTCTTCAGGAGAAGAGAGCACTTGATTTGATAGCCTGTTGTTGTGATGGTTCTTGTTTTGTTGTTTTATTGCCTTGTTGTTTAAATCTTGTTTATGCTTTTTCCCATTTTTGTTATGGATAATTGTAATCATTTGACAGAATTGTAACTGTAAACTTAATTGTGCTGGTACTTTTCTCAATATATGATTGAATGTTGGGGCATTTGTACTGATTCCTTTGGCCCCATTGTGGCTAAAAAGGGGGAGAAGAACTATTGTGGGAAATTGAGGAAACTGTATGGAAATTTTTATGTGAGCAATTGTGGGAAATTGGGATTTTTGTATGGGTAGAATTTATCTTATCTAGGTTCTGTTTTCTTAAGCTTAGGATAGCTTAGAACTAGTCTGTTTTTTTCTGCTGCATAGGTACTCTGATGACTTAAGGTGTTTTAGCCAAAAATGTGCCAAAGGGGGAGTTTGTTAGTGTTTTAAGTTGGCATTACTTTTTGGTAAAACTAGATTATAGCAATGTCTTGATAAAAGTCATGACATTCAGAGATTGAAGATAAATCCTACTTGACAAGGATGTTTAAGTTCAGCTCAGATTTGGAAGCAATTGTTGTGCTGGAAATTCTGCAGAAGTTTGATTTATGTCATAACACATGTTATGACATTCTGTGTGACATTCTGTTCTGCAGAATCTGTTTTTCCTGAGATTTTTCAGGAAGTTTGTTGAGCCTGCTTTATTATGTTTTTCTGTTATTAGATTGCATGCTCACGTGGCTGTTAGGTCAATCTTAGTTAAACCTAAATTGGTTGTTGATAAGACCAAGTTTTTAGGATTAATTAAGTGAACCCTAGCTATTATTATGGAAGCCCAAAATTGAAGTTTCAGGACTGCTTCTATAATAGGAATAGAACCCTTACTTTGTTGCTGCACCTCTGGAATGTATTGAAGATTTAGCAGGTTGTATTTTGTGTAATTCTAGTTACTCTTGTGAGCCAAGCAATTATCAATTGATAAGTGCCTTGGACTAGGATTTGTTTGTAAGGGTAGTTTACCACTCAAAGCTTTGAAGCACGAGTGTTTTGTCTCTTGATTAAAGCTTTGAAGCAAAATCAAGATAGTTTATTGAAGAGTGTCTTCACAATTCAATTAATCAATAGGTTGATATCACTGCTGTGATTGAGGGGGAGTGAGTAGGAACTCAGGTCTAAGTAGGACTTAGATTGAAGTTGCATTGGGTAGGTTTTAAGTGAAGGAGATAAACTGGTTGGTTTATTCCTGAATTAATTCTACTAATAGTGAATTTCCTCCCTGGCTTGGTAGCCCCCAGATGTAGGTGTAGTTACACACTGAACTGGGTAAACAATTTATTGTGTTCTTTACTGCTGTTTGAATTTATTGTGTGTATTGTGAAATGAGTGTCAGATACTGTGTCATAACATTCTCTGTGACATCACGTATCTGCTTCCAGGAATTTCACTTGTCTTCCAAAGCTTCTTTCTCTTACCTTATCTTAGCCAAAGCTTCTTGGTATTCTCCCATAGTCTCAATGGGAATGGTGGTCGATTTAGATACCACTGGGAACATGGGTTCTTCATAAGCATAAGGCATTTGGAATTCCTTCACTCTTTTCTTTACCCAAGAAGTGTAGATTTCCATGGCTACACAATTCCTTGCATCACCTTTTTCTTTCCTGCGAATGTGATGCCAAGCTCTTATCATTCTAGCTTTCAAACCTTGGGAATCTTCCCCTTCTTGATAAAAGTAATTTTCTACTGTAAAACCAAGGGGTTTACTGGAGTTTGCGTACCCAAGTTAACGTCTTGCCAATAATGGGTTGTAGTTAATTCCTCATTTCGTACCAATGAGAGGTACGTTGGAAAACTCTCCACAGCTTTCAATGATTTCCATCTCATTGTTGGCCAAGGTATACCAATGGATATCGCTGTTAGTAAGAGACATGAGTCTTCGAGACCAATGCCAACCGTTTTTGTTTTCTAGGAAGATGGGAGACTTAGGCAAGTGTGAGACAATCCATTTGAATAACAGTGGTACACAACACATGATAATTCCATCTCCTTGACAATTCCTATGATGAATGGAGAAATACGTGTCACCAAGCAAAGTGGGAACGTGATTTCCAATCAGAAAGATCCTTATGGCGTTGATATCAACGAAACTTGGGACATTGGGAAACAACACCAATCCATAAATGAGCAAAGCCAAAACAGCTTCAAAGGCTACTATGCTACCGACTTCAGCAAATTTAAAAGCCTTCTCCATCAGGAACTTTGAAGTTAGTCCTAAGAGATTTCCTTTGGTAGTCAGGTTTTTGTCTATCTCAGATTTCCTTAAATGAGTCATCGCTGCAATGACTGGTGGCTTAGGAATGGATTCCAAACCATTGAAAGGCACCTTGTCAGACACTGAGATACCTAGGATATATGCGTACTCTTCCAAAGTAGGCATCAAATGATAATCAGGTAAAGTGAAACAGCGATAGACTGGATCGTAAAACTGAACGAAAGTTTTGAGAAGTCCTTCATCAACGTTAGTGTTCAGGATAGTTAAAAGAGTTCCATAGCGTTTTCTGAAATCCGAGGGATCTTCTACCAAGGATACTAACTCTTTTAACATTCCTACATCAGGAATTCTAAAACCGTATCTCTTGGTATATCTTCTTCTGACGTCCATCCCTCTAACCTAAAATGTTTACAAAGAAAAATCCCTAAATTCTTTGGAAATGGGAAGAGAAATGAGAATTCGAAGTTTTTTGAATGAATGCATGAATGCCACAAAGATACAAACATGGTTAGTGGTTATACACACGTTCAAGCGTTTGAAGTCACGAGCATGAGGCCAACGATAAGAACCAAATGTGGGTAAGTTCTAAGGGCTTATTCACCTGCAAAACATGTTCTACTAATAATACAGGTTCAACGCTTCTCTTTGAAATATTATCAGATTTGTTAAATACTTGAAGTCCAATAATATTTTTCAAGAAAAACTCGCCTGATCGTAGTCTCGCATGACAACTAATCCAAGTTTACACCTGAATAGCTTCTACACTACACCCTAAATGGCCAGGATGGGTTATGTGTTCTACAGCCACTCATCTTCGTTAGTTCCCTTGAAAGCAAAATGTCTTCGCAAATACTTGCTAAACACAAATACTCCCACGACAACCTCCACTAAGAGAGGGATCTCAAATTAACTTAGTAAGTAATGAGACTTCTCACAAGTTAATAGGACTATACCCCCACCTAGATCTTAAAATGTTTCTTAAATCTGGGTTAGGATTTCTTTCCATCCGATGAAATCGCGAGAACTAAAACACACAATAAAGAAAAACAAACATATGCACATATGAAAGCTTAACCCCTTTTTTTCTTCTTTTGAAAAGAAAAAAAAAAGCTTAGTGCTCTTTAGCAGTCACTGTTTTCTTTGAAAATAAAAGTTTAGCGTTCTCCCCAGCAGAGTCGCCATTTTTTCTGTTCGCATTAAAAAGTGACGAACGAGGGAATCGAATCGGAATTCGAATCTCTGGCTCGAAACGATTTACTCTTTTGATTTGTTTTTAAAGATGCCGCGAGCATCAAGCTTTATTATTTCCAAAACAAGAAAAATGAGATGAATAAAGGGGAAAGCTGCAATACCCTCAATAAATAATGATATGCGGTGTGACTAGCGTGAACTAGACGCAACGCATTGGGGAGAGATCTGAGTAAGGGGGTTTATTATATTAAGGGAAAGATGTGGCACCCTATATATATATATATATATATATATATATATATATATATAGTTATCTATAGCTTTATTTATATATATGAATATTTTTGATATGTTTGTGTGTTTTAATTTTGCTATTCTATTCTTTGGAAGTTTCTCCTTTGGATTTTAGGAAAGGTAGGTTATGTGGGATCCTAGGTTTTGTTATTATTGTGCTCGCAAAGATCATTAGGATCTTCTGCATACATATCCCTTAATGGGAATCAGAGCATCTGTAGCTCGGATCTAAGGGAGCTATGGTTTTGTTTGGTTTGAGGGAGAAAGAAGTATGCTCTCCAAGGATGAGACCTTGTGCCTACGTATTCTCAAAGGGAGGTTGAGAAAGTCAGAGCAATCGTTGTTCCCACTTATGCTAGTGGAAGCAAAGGGTCTTATTAAGAGACAAAGACAAATGTCATCTTAATGAAAAATGTATCTAATCTATTTCATCACATACATTTTGAAGGGTTGATTGATTGAATCTTTCATCGTAAGTATTAGGTGTTTTGCTTGAGTGTACAAGCGTTACCACTTACGAGTTAAGAAAGATGTTTGAAAGATGATTTGAATCTTTAATTGTAAGTATTAGGTGTTTTCTTGAGTGTACAAGCGTTACCACTTACAGTTAAAAGATGTTTTTGTTTGAAAAGAGTTTGAATGTATGTGATGTGATAGATGAGATACTTCTTCCATAGAGATGATAAATGTCTAAATCTCGAGGAGAAATTAATTATGGATTAGGGGATGCTTTTAAGAAGCTCGTGGGTCCTTGTATTGTTAGCCCAAGAGAAGGCATTCTGAGGGTCATCGAGGGTCCTTGTATTGTAAGCGCAAGAGAAGGCATTCCGAGGGTCATCGAGGGTCCTTGCATGAAGCTCAAGAGGAAGCTATAGGGTATGGCTGGCTTTGGCTTTTAAGAGTGGTTTCACTAGGAAACCATCCTCTTAGGATTCAAGAGTGATTTCACCGGGAAATCATACTCTCAAGGTTCTATCCTAGCGCAGGTGATTCTTTGTATTGGAAGCCCAATAGGAGGCTGTTAAGAGATTTCCAGGTCTCTTTCTTGTTTGATGCCCGAGAGAAGGATAAACTCAACGAGGGAGTTCTTTTGAACGAAGCCCAAGAGGAGGCTAACTCAGCAGGGTTGTTGTCTTATATGAAGCCTAAGCGGGCTAAACTCAACGGGTGAGTTGTCTTATATGAAGCCTAAGAGGAGGCTAACTCAATAAATTAGTTATCTTATACGAAGCCTAAGAGGAGGCTAACTCAATAAATGAGTTATCTTATACGAAGCCTAAGAGGAGGCTAAAGGGAACCTAGTTGTTAGACTAGTTGTTATGTTATAACTGAACAGTTATGTGAACAAGTGTGTGATGTGTATTCACAGGAGTTTATGAAGGAAATATATAAACAAGTGTATAAAATAAGCAATTAAGCAAGTGTAACTTGAATATATACAAAGGGTTTGGGACTTACACCTTAAGGGAGCCCCATTGGTTTAAGTGCAGTTTCACCGGGAATAATGCTTCTCTTAATACCAATGGAATCGGTGTATAAACAAGCGGATGAAAACAAACGAACGAAGTTTATTTATGCTTGAATATTTACAAAGATGATTGAATGTGTACAAGGAAATGAATATGTACACGAAAGGGTTGTTATGTACAAGGAAATAAATATGTACATAGGAGGGTTGGAACTTACACCGTGAGGGAGGCCCATGATCAATTTGAAAGAAATTCAAAGAGAAACCTGGTTCGGTTTATCTTCAAATCAAATCGATCATGGAAAAAAAGGTGTGTAAGTTTATTGAAAGGTTTTTGAAAAGGTTTTGAAAATGATTTTGAAAAGTGAAGGATATTCACAAGAAGTTTTGAAAAAGATTAGGTTTGAAAATTGGAAAGAAAGCATTTTTGAAAAGTATTAAAAATACTTAAAATGTCTCATTTTTTAACCTAATAAAAATATAATCAAAAAGAAAATATTATTGGATTTTTTTATATAATCATAAAATAGGTATATTAAATGACAAGTGTGCAAAAAATCATCTCAAAATGAGAAGTTTTGATTAGTTTTTGAAAATGTTGAAGTTTATTGAAAACTTGAGAAATTTAGTGATAAAAAAGAGTTTTGGTCCTAAGGAGGTTTGAACCTAGGACATTTGGCTTAGAAGTGAAGAGTTTTTCCACAGAGCCATGTGCTTGACTTGTCATTTAATCACCTTGTTTTAAAGGAGTTTTGAGAAATATTTGAAAATGAAGTTTCAGAAGCTGGCGTTTTGAAGGAAGTTAGAAGCTGGAGTTCTGAAGGGAGGGTCAGAAGCTTGCTGCTTCTGAAGGAGGGTTAGAAGCTTGCTGCTTCTGAAGGAAGGTCAGAAGCTTGCTGCTTCTGGAAAGGGCATTAGAAGCATGCTGCTTCTGAAGGAAAGGGCATCAGAAGTGCTTCTGAAGGATGAGCCTTTTATTAAAAAAAAGGTCCCAGGGGGATTCGAACCCTGGACCTTGAGGCGAGGCAAGAGATTTAAGAGCGTGCTGGCAACCGCTGGGGCGGTAATACATCCATTATCTTAACTCAAACCACAAATATATATTATAAAACATGAAGTTTAAATTTCCAGAAACTGAAAAAATGCGCGCAGCATGTCTTTTTCAACCTCCAGATTTTTGCTCCATGGTTTCTTCATTTCTCAATGAAATTACATGATCCAAACATCAAACTTGCTCGGATTTTCACTAGGAACGTGATGGTGGCAATTAATTCCATTTATTTTAAGCTTAGAACTATTAATTTTCGTATGAACACGAAGAACCCTAATTCTAAGTTTTGATTATGAAATCATGTATGAGCATAGTTTTAAGCAATTGATTGAGGGTTATTACTCAGTGATAGTGCAGAAACAAAATGGCCAAGCCTTTTTTGAACTGGAAATTAGAATTTAAAGAGTTCAAAGTTCAAGTTCTTACCTCTTGAAATTGAAATTGAATTCCTTGCTGGAGGTGTTCCAGAGATGTTTTGATGATTGCTACAGCTTCAGTGATGATTATGGAAGGTGTTGATGTGCTTACCTTGGATTGAAATGGTCTGGATCGTTCTGACCAAGTCCAACTGCAGTTACTTGAAGTGAGAATCGAATTTGATGATTCTGAGTTTAGAGTGATGAAAATATGGTTTGGATCACTTCTATATGATGTATAGAAGGTGTTTGAAGTGAAAGATTGGAAGATGCACGAGTGGATTGAGAATTTGGAAGTTATGGCTCAATGTGTGCATACATGAGGTTTGGAAGTGTTTTCTGAGTTTGGATAGTTCTTGGGCTAGCTTAAGGATTCTAACAACTTTCTAATGATGTTTAGAAAGTATTTGAAGCCTAAGATTGCTCAAAAATTGTAAGCTTGAAATTTGCAAATTCTCCTACTTAGAAACTTGAAACTTGAAAACAAGAAAGAAAGAAGGAAAGCTTGGTTATGATTGCTTTGGGGTGATTTTGAATGAAGAAGTGACCTCTATTTGTATGCCAAGAAATCTGAATGGTAAGTAGAAGAGATTGGCTTGAAATTGAACAACTTGCCTTAAAGGACAAGAAAGACATTTTTGCCATAAATGCACATGAAATACTCCTTTAACCATGGTTAAAATCTCACTTGATCTTATCTCCCTCATAATTACCTCTCATCTGATATTTATCAGCTCTAACCTATCTAAATTGGTGACAAGGCTTCTAGAAGGAGGAATTTGTGAAAAAAATGACCTATAGTTCTTGAAGAGTGACTTGTAATTCATGGTTATGGAGCTCTAAGTTTAAATTTCAAAACCTTAGCTACACAAAGTGTTTTTTCAAGTTCTTGGACATTTTGGAAAGCTTGTAACAAGATCTAAAACTTTCATGTTTTGAGTTTTTCTTGAATCAAAATGGATCTAGGTGAAAATGGCCATGAAAGTAAGGAAAAACCCATGTTTTTTAACACTTGAAAATTTTTCTAAGTGTTAGAAAAAATTCAAATGTTGACTTTTTGTTAACTTTTTCACATTTCTTGATTTTTTATGATCATGATGGATAATTTGAAATGATTTTATGATTTAAAAAATTTAGATTTGAAAAAGTTGACCAAAAGTCAAAGTTTTGACTTTTTGAATAGTTGAATTTTCATCAGATGCTTCAGAATTTGTCTAATGAAGAAACATGGATTTTGAAAAGTTTTGAACCAAGAAATTAGGTCAAGATGTTACATTAAGGATGTTAAGATCAATCTTCAAGCAAATAGGTCATTCATTGAGCAGAAAGTCAATGATTCACTATCTTCGATCAAAACCCTAATTGGTCGATTCATGGTAGATCATGAGAAAAAGTTGGGAATTTGAATATCAAATGTTGATGATTGATTAAGATAGGTCAATTGAGGTGAGTGGAGACTCAAAACCTAATTGATCATATCCTCAACAAATGAAATTTTGATAAAACCCTAACTTTGACTTTAGGAGCATACGCACGATCTATCCTGTTCTGAAACTGTTAGTGATGCAATGATGCATATGTGAATAATCTAAGGTGGTATCTTAGGTCAAAAATTGGGGTATGACACTAATCATTAATCGTGAATATAATAAAAATCATGTTGATAATTGATTTGTCATATAATACTTATTTATATTTAGAGATTAATATTCTCATAATATAAAATATTTTTGTCACTTTTATCCAATCAATATTTGATAAGTATATATTTATTGAGATATTTTGGAGTTAACCTAAGAAGGGATTTAATTGAAAGCATGTTAAAAATAGTTTTACAATATCACTATCCGTGCATGAATATTAATAAATAATATTTTATTCTTTTTTTACAATAAATATATAAAAACAATAATATATAATCACAATAAGAAAACGAAAGAATATCATCACAATTATGAGTGAGAAAAATATTATCAAATATCACCATTCAATAAAATCAATCAATACGTTTATTACTAGTGTTTGTGATCATATCGTAATAAAATATTGATAATTATCGATTAAAGAATCACAATTTTTATAAGGAAAATCTTTATCAGAGATGACATATTTATATTAAAATAATGATTTTATTTTGAAAAATAATTCTAAAATTGTAAGATAGCTATCACGTGCTACTTTGCATCTTTAATTAGCAACCTCTAATAATTAAACAGTTTGCGATATTAATTTAAAAATAATAATGTATTTTCGAAAGGTTGTCAATAGAAATTAAAATGTATTATTTACAAATTCAATAAGACCTCCATTTTTATAAAAAAAACTTGTATTTTTTTAACCATTATGAGAAATGTTATAATGTTAAACTTTCTAAATTTTTTTTTTATCTTCTAAAACAAAAATGTTTGAAAATAAAAACAATTTTATATTTAAATATAATATAATATTAATAAATTTTTTAATATATTCATTGTGTAAATCAAAGATTCTAGAAGTGCAAATGAAATACTATCATGTAAGTGTGATATTAGATCTTCAATCTTATTCGGTGAATAAGCGAGATGTTGCTGAGTTCGAACTTATATCCTATAGTTGGATGTCTTTGCACAACATCAACTAAACTCATTTAATGGAACAAATTACGAATCCACTCTACTAGAGTTTTTTTTCTTGTTTTAGTGTGTTTTTAGTATTCAATGTTTTAATACTAACAAATTTTAAAATAATTTAAACAACATTACAAAGGAAGAGTAATAAGTCGATTTTACTCGATGCCTTTAATAATTTTCACAATCCTTCCCGATTTTTACCCATTATTTAAGTAATTAAACTTTTAGTAATTTTCACATTCCTAAAAAATAAAATAAAATAAAATAATTATAAGTAATTTGGGAGTTAAAATTAAGTTATAATTTAAAAATAATGTTAAAAAATATGAGCAATCTTAGCATGACAATTAAACACACAAAAGCTTCCTTTACAAAAAAAAATCCATAATACTTGTTATTAATCAAAATAAGAGTCATAAAATATTATTTATATATAGTTAACTATAATAATATATTCAATTATAATTAAATTTTTTTTTATTTTTTTATTATATTTAATCTAGGATCACATATATTAAAAGTTTTAATATTTAGAATATATAAGAAAAATTAGAAGTTGCAACAAAAAATTTAATTATTATTTAATTAAATAAATATCTAAAATATTCTATAAAATAAAAAATATAAATAGAAAAATAAAAAGTGTTACTTCATCTAACAAAGAGTTAGTTAAAAACTAGATAATTTGTGAGATCTTTTACATCACTGAACATCCCTCGGCGTTTTCATCACTAAAATACTCATTCGTTCCCTGGACGATTTGTTGTTGATCATTAGAATAATAATTTGGTGCTTGAGGATATTCTGAATAATATGAAGAGTTACTTGGTTGTGTATTTTCACTAACTGAAGTTTGAAGAATAAGAAGGGTTCCATGAATTTGTATTTTCATCAGTGTAGTGTGAAGAATAAGAAGGATTTCATGGTTGTGTATTTCCATCGGGGTAGTGTGAAGAATAAGAAGGATTCCATGCTTGTGTATTTCCATCGGTGTAGTGTGAATAATATGAAGGATTCCATGATTGTGTATTTTCATCTGTGTAGTGCGAAGAATGTGAAGGGTTCCATGATTGTGTATTACCATCGAGGTAGTTTGAAGAATATGAAGGATTCCATGCTTGTGTATTTCCATCGGTGGAGTGTGATGAAAATGGTGGATTTCATGGTGTTGTATTTTCATCTGTGTATTGAGTAGAATATGAAGGGTTACATGGTTGTGTATTCCCATCAATATTTTCTGAAGAAGAATAAGAACAACTCCCATGTTCAAAGTATCCTTGAATTACATGTTGAGTTGGTGGAGGATAGTAAAAATGTGATTGGTTCTACCACCTCTGTATCATCTCTTGATTGCTCTATATTAGAATCTTCTTGCTCCAACTCATCATGATCCTGTTCATGCTCTGTGTGGTCCTCCTCTATATCACTCTCTTCAAATGCTCTATCTTTCTTTTTTCCACCCTTTTTTGAACATATTCGCTTTATTTTTCCAAATAAAGATTTCTTTTTTCCTCTTCCTTCCATCAAAGTCCTTTTTTTTTGCTTGAAATCAAAATTTAATTATCGGTCAATTCACATAATAACTTTTATTATGACATTTAAAAAAACCTCATCACATTAAATTTCATATAAATAATAATTTTGAAGAAATATAAAGAATACTTAACGTATATATGAAACAAAATTATACACACAATTATCCTAAATAAATACTTATTATGAATATTTGACATTTAAAAAACTAAAACTATCATTGCATAAAAGTTATAATAAACTATGCCTACCAACCATGGCATTTATAAGCATAAAAAAGTAAAATTATCATTGCATGAAAAGTTAGAATATCCTAGATTGTTCTTATAAGCATAAAAAGAAGAAGAAGAAAAACTTACAAAAGAAAATATAAGGAGCGATAATAACTTTCGATAAGCTTGACTATTTTCTCACTCACTTTTCGATTCCAAATTTTTTCTTTTTCTAGGTTTTCACATAATTCTCATTATTTATAGTGAAGAAGAATGATTATTCTTTTAAAAGAAACAAAAGATATCAAATAAAATATCTTAATTAGTTTTTACTCAACTAACCATTAATCGTGAATATAATAAAAATCATGTTGATAATTGATTTGTCATATAATACTTATTTATATTTAGAGATCAATATTCTCATAATATAAAATATTTTTGTCACTTTTATTCAATCAAATCTTTGATAAGTATATATTTATTGAGATATTTTGGAGTTAACCTAAGAAGTGATATAACAAAGGGATTTAATTGAAAGCGTGTGAAAAATAGTTTTACAATATCACTATCCGTGCGTGAATATTAATAAATAATATTTTATTCTTTTTTTACAATAAATATATAAAAACAATAGTATATAATCACAATAAGAAAACGAAAGAATATCATCACAATTATGACTGAGAAAAATATTATCAAATATCACCATTCAATAAAATCAATCAATACGTTTATTACTAGTGTGTGATCATATCGTACACTATATGATTTTTGTATTATTTTTTTTAATGTATCGTAATAAAATATTGATAATTATCGATTAAAGAATCACAATTTTTATAAGGAAAATCTTTATCAGAGATGACATATTTATATTAAAATAATGATTTTATTTTGAAAAATAATTCTAAAATTGTAAGATAGCTATCACGTGCTATTTTGCATCTTTAATTAGCAACCTCTAATAATTAAACAGTTTGCGATATTAATTTAAAAACAATAATATATTTTCGAAAGGTTGTCAATAGAAATTAAAATGTATTATTTACAAATTCAACAAGACCTCTGTCATACCCCAAAATTTGCCCTCTTGCTTCTCAAGACATTCTATACATCCATACTCAAGGATTCCTCAAGGGTTGACCAGACAAACCCTCTCCTAGGTAATCAACCCAAACTAGGGTTTTGGCAATTCTCAGATCAAGGTGGTTTCCAACATCTCCAATGATCATCATACCTCCTCATTTGCTTCAAAGAATCTCCATGTCAAGTTTCAAGCCTTACAAGTCAAGTTTCCTCAGACAATTGCTCAGATGATTGAAAACCAGTTGTATTGGACAAAAAGTCAACGTGGTCAACATACTGATCAAACTTCATGATTTTTGGTCAACATCCATATTTTAAAGTGAAATTCATCATTTGATCAAGGGTTGTCATGATTCATCAAGAAAACTCAAGATTTGATCAAAAGTCAAACTTTCCAAATTAAGGTTTCTTGAGGAAAAGTCAACTGAACTTTGACTAAGCGTAACTTTCTCATACTTTATCAGAAATTTTTCAACCACCTCTCATTTTGAAGAGAATTCAATTCTATACAACTTCATGTCTCACAAGCATGGTCAAAAAATGCTTCATTTTGAAGATATGGATCAAAACATTACAGGTCCTTTTCAAAGTCAACAAAAAATCAACTTTTTGCAAAGAAGTGTTATTGAGCATGGAAACTCCAATTGCGATGAAACCAAAGAGGTTGTTTAGAGGACATCTAGAGCTTTCTAAAAAGTCCAAGAACACTCAAAAATGTTAAAAATTGAGCAAGATACACCTTGCACAAGTTGGGCATTTTGAAGAGAAAAGAGAAATACTTGCCAAAAGCCAAAATTTTGCAAATGGGCCTAACTTTTCTTGGTTCAAACTTGTTCCTTAGCTAATTTGGAACCTCCAAGCCCAAGGCCACAAATTTTATCTTTATTTTTCTATTTAATTTGGATTTTAATCATTTAAAAGCCAATTAAATTAAAATAAAAGGTAGAAAATCAAAATTAAATGCAAATTGGATTTTTCTCTCATTCTTGAGGTCCAAGCAATCCACAAAAGCTGGCAAATTCGAAAGTGGCATTGATTGGCAAGAGAATTGATGAAAATTGGATCAAAAAGGAAAGATTTGGTTTTATACCAAATCAAATATTTTTACATTGATTGATTCATTATTTTCTCTTGATTTCTGACCTAGATCCATCTACTATATATACACAATGCATACACATGAAAAAAGAACAGAAAAATTGCCTCTAAGAACCCTAATCAAACTCAAAAAACCGTGCCCTTCAAGCTACTTGCAGCCCTAGTTTCAGCTTGTTTCAATCAATTCTAAGCATTCCATTGCATTCCTGGAGGTCTCCTGAATCGATCCAGATACTCACAAGCCACCCAAACATCAAGAATCGTGAATTCCGGATTTCGGTTTCTTCAATATAACTCAAAATCGATTTTTGATTTCCATGCATATTTAACATGCTTTGATGTTTGTTTTGTGTTTAGAATGGAGTCTCGAAGCTTTCTGCATAGGTTAATTGCATTTTAGGTACCTGAATCGAAATCCACCATGGTTAGGGTTCCTCTGTTCGAATTGGGATTTTCTAAAATAGGCAAAATTGGACCAAATCGAGACCACCATCGTGTTTAGAACGATGTTTCCAATCGATCCATGTATTCATAATGCATTTATATTGCTTGTGTGTGATTTTTGAAAATTGCAGGGGGCCTTAGCGTCGAACTAGACCAACGCTATGTGTTTGAAAATTCAAACGAAGAAGATGAAGATCTTCGCGCATGATCTGGCAATCAGGAATTATTTTCCTTTAAAAACGTTTTGTTTCATTATTTTGACACCAAACGCAGGTTGGTCTAATGGTGAAGGCAGCGCGTGTTTTCCTTGGATGACATGAGTTCGATCCCTGGCCATGACACTTATTTTTTACAACTTGCAAACTAACACTATTTTTCTATTTTCTTTTCTTAATATTTTCATTCAATTTAATTTATCTTCAAATATTTTTCTCATGCATTTAAAAATCACCAAAAATATTTTCCTTTTGCATTTTAATCAGAAAAATGTTTATTTAATTTTTGACATTAAAATTAATATTTTTGCATGCATATTTTAATTAATTGCTAATTAACCATTAAATTGACTTTTAATTGCTTTTAGATATCAAAATCGATTCAGAAAATTCCCAAAAAATTATCTCATCATCTAATCAGCATGACAAATCTGAAATCTTTTTCCTCATTCAAAAATCTTATTTTTACTAACCTTTTTTCTCTTATGCGAATTTCTTATATTTTCCGATTATGTATCGCTCACGAGTTGTGACATTTCGGACTATCTTTTTCGCTTTTCTTTTCAATATTATGTAACTGGTCATGGGATGTAATAGTTTAACTAGGATTTTTACTTTCCGCACTCTTATTATGTAACTGCCCCAAAGCCATGTAATAGCGTAGGACATTTACTTTCCACTTCTTTCATGATTTATTTTCCGCACCCTATAAACTGCTAGTAACTAGGCGTGTATGGCAAGATAAAAACAACATAGATCACTTCTAATTACCAGACAAAATATCTGAATTCAACACACTCTTTTCACACATGCACCCCTTAGGGTAATTCTCTCTCGTTGCCTTTCGATTAAATGGTCAAGTCCCTCGAACGTAGAGGTATCCTAGCACCGTTGCCTACGAAACATATCATCATAGTCCCTTCGATACAAAGATCATAGACCCACGATGTCACCTACGAATACATGATCTCGTCCCTCGATTGTTGCCTATGAAAAGTGATGATCGTCCCTTCGAATGTGCTAGGATACTTCCTACAAGTTGCCTTCTATGACCATTTGATGTCCCTTCGAATGTCCCTTCTTACATGAAACAAATAGGGTTACCTACCGACTAATGGTATGGATAGCACTATTCTAAAGGAACGTAAAACAACACAAAAACGACCATTCTGAGTAGGTAATAAGACTTTTAGTTGCTTGCTCAAACAAAATACTTTTCACACCACACACTTTTGTCAAAGTTCAAACTCTTTTCAAAACGAAACATTTTCGAACACTTTGTATACATTCCTACATGAATCATTACAAAGTCAAAGCGAAATGCCTTTTCAAAACATTTTTGTCAAACACACAGAAAGCATTTTTTAAAAAGTGAGCTAAAAAGCTACTAAGATGCCGTGGATAACTACGGATGAAAAGGGGTGCTAATACCTTCCCTTTTCATAACCTTCTTCCTTACTCATAATCTAACGAAGGTCTTTTCCTGTTCTTTTCACCTTCCCTTAATTGGATAAAAGAAAAGTCGGCGGCAACTCTTGCTATCCGCACATTTGCGATAAAAAGCAAAACAAAATTCTCAAAGTCAGTTCACCGTATTAAAGAACTGGCGACTCTGCTGGGGAGACACCCTAAAGAGAGAATGCCTTAGGGATTTTTAGATCACTTTACTGCTTTCTGTTTGACTTGTATGCTTTATCTTAAGGGTTGCTTGGGTATTATATTTGTGGGGGATCCTACACCCGGATCCAGGTTTCCTTAGGTAAGTAGCAATAGATAGTCGCGACCGTTAGGCGCGCATACCGAAACGATCAACATGATGGCTATGTTAGTGTGACACTTTGGATGTCCTGATACTCTTCATTTCCAAGTTGAGGATAGTATTTGGCTTCTGCGTGGTGTCATCAGCACTAACTCAACTTTTAGAACCTTAATTGACCTATCTTGGCCATTAGAAGGTAGTGAGATGGCCGGCTTTGGTGTAGACCGAGGTTGGCTGATACTCGATGCTACGCTCATTAAGATCATACTTTTGGGATATTTTCGGTCGACCACTTGGTAGTCGTATTGAAATAAACGCCTACGAGAAAGATCAATGATATAAGATTCCTAGAACCCGGTTACTATTATAGGACAGGATGAACCAACTCAAACTTTGGTAGGGTAAACACCTATACCTCATGCAAGCCTTAAACTTAGGGCTATTGTGTGAATTGTTTGTGCTTGTTAAACATGACATCATGACATCATAACATTGCTTATCATCTCTAACTATTTCAAGGACCTAGGGATTTATCTTTGCTCTATTTTGTAGGGATTATGGCTTTCAGAAAGATTATCCGAATCAACTTCATGTGTATACCTTCTCAGCTCAAAGAATTGGTGTTAGAAGTTCCCGATCATGCTCAGTTCATCAAAAGACATGGTTATCTACTTGACTTGGTTATCTCCGGTTTTGAAGAAGATATGATGCACGTCCTATTCTAGTTCTTCGATCCGAAACACCATTGCTTTACATTCCCAGATTATCAGTTGGTTCCTACCTTGGAAGAGTTCTCTAAGCTACTTGGGATACCTATTCTTGATCAAATGCCATTCACCGGTCTAGAAAAGGTTCCTAGGTACGAAGACATTGCATCAGCATTACATCTAAAGCGCTCAGACATTGAAGCCAATTGGGAAACAAGAAGTGGAGTTAAGGGTTTACTTGCCAAGTTCCTGATAAAGAAAGCCCGAGAATTCCTCAAAGCTATGAGTTTCCATGCATTCGAAGACATCTTGGCCTTGCTAATCTATGGTTTGGTTCTATTTCCTAACTCGGATCAATTCATAGATGTGAACACCATCAAGTTATTCCTCACTCGCAATCCTGTTCCTACCTTACTTGGAGACACTCTACATTCTCTCCTCACTCGTACTATCAAAAGACAAGGAACTCTCATGTGTTTTATACTGTTACTTTCCAGGTGGTTTATTTCGCACCTTCCTCAATCAGTTTTGAAGAACGAACAAAGATTGAAGTGGTCTCAAAGGCTAATGTCACTCTCTCATTCAGATATCCGTTGGTGTCTTTTCTCTCAAAAGAATTTCACATTCATCGAGCGTTGTGGAGAATTCCCTAATGTACCACTCCTTGGCATAAGAGGAGGTATCACTTACAACCCTTCTCTAGCTCTACGTCAGTTTGGTTATGCTCAAAGAGATTGTCCTCATGATATGCTTCTCCAAGATATTGTGTTCGACTACAACCACGATCTCCAGAATTACCGACGAAGGTTCAAACACGCTTGGGGCATGGTAAAGAAGACTGATACCAAGACTTTGGGACACCAAAACTCCATTCCTTGGGAACCTTACCTCAAATGGGTGCGAGCTCGAACTCAAAACCTCATGATGCCATTCAAGCCTGTTCTACCAGTAATTATGGAACCTGTTGCTATAGGTGACGTACCCTATATTGTTCTCCACCCCGACATGCCTACTGATTTTGAAGACTTGAAGAGATCCTGGATTCAGCTTAAAGAAGAAAGGGATACGTTCGAAGCTCAATGTTATGCAAGCGAGAAGAAGGTGCTAGAGTTGACAAAGCTGCTTCACGAGGAGCGAAACATCAACGCCTACCTCGGCACCAAGAGGAAGCGCCCATGGGAGACTTAGAACTTTAGAATTTGTGTTCTTTTATTTTTCTGAACTATCTTTTGTACTTAAAAAGAAAAAGAGAATAAAAAGAAAACTAATAAAGTTTGTTCATGCTTGTTTAACAAATTTAAATTCCTAAGGTCCTTGAAAACATCGCATTGCATCGCATATCATAGCATAACATTGCATAACAGGTACACTGAAGATCGGTTTTCTTATTTTCTCGCTATTTATGTTAGCAGAAATGGCTCTTGAACAGACTGTCAAAGATCTTCAGGCTCAGAATGCTAAGTTCCAGGAAATGTTCACCAGCTTGGTCCAAGGCCAAGAGGATCTGAAGAAGCTCATCAACAGAAAAAAGAAGGTCATTGGTGTTCTCAACATGGGCAGACGTCACAAAGGTGGTCCTAAAGTGGTCAACCGGATAGAACTCTCAGAGAGTGTCAAAACTGAGGGAAGTGTCAAGGGCAACGAAGAAGACCAGCGTGAGCCTGAGAAGAAGGAAGAAGATTATGAGAATGATCAGTACTCTTTTGAGGATGACAAATACAAGCAACTTGAAGACCGTCTGAACACTGTGGAAAATCTGAAGATGTCGTTTGAATTTTGATGATCGAGTCTTGTTCTGGTGTGGTGATTCCTCCAAGTTCAAGGTTCCTACTTTTGCCAAGTATGATGGCATTTCTTGTCCAGCGCATTTGAAGTCCTATGTTCAAAAGATCATCCCCCACACTGATGACAGAAAGTTGTGCATTCATTATTTTCAAGAAAGTTTGGCCGGAACTCAGTTGGAGTGGTATTATCAGCTAGAAAGTGACCACATCCGTACCTGGAGTGACTTAGCAGATGCTTTCTACAAACAATATGAGTACAATGCTGAATTGGCACCCACTCGCATGCAACTACAAAGCATGTCTATGGGTCGCGATGAGAAGTTCAAAGAATATGCTCAGAAATGGAGAGATCTAGCGGTGAGTTCAACCACCCTTGTCCATAGGGAGTTGGTTGATATGTTTATGGGAGCAATGACAGCCCATTCTTCAATCATCGATTGGAAACTCTTTGATTCACCGAATGAGATTGAACACATTGAAGCTAGAATCAAGAGCGGAAAGATTCAGGTAGAGTCATCCTCCAATGCTGCGAAGAGATCTTTTGGTGGTTAGAAAGAAGCCAATGCTGTGTATGGTCAGAAAAGCTGAGCCAAGACCGACCGCGCTCAATCGTGAGGTTGTGATCTCCATCCTACAACGGCAACAACCTCGGTGAGACAACGTAACGAGAATGCGCCACGAAGGCAGTTCTGATGATCATGCCATTGTCGCAAGCCTTGCAACACATGTTGAAAGCGGTGATTACCTTGAGGGATCCTCCTCAAAACATCAACACTTCCTCTCTGAGATACAATCCTAATGCTAAGTGTGCTTACCACTCCAACAGCCCAGGACATAACACTGATGATTGTTAGGCTCTGAAGAACAAGATTCAAGACATGATTGAAGCTAAAGAGATTGAGTTTGATCCTCCTGTTGAGACTCCGAATGTGATCAATGCACCTATGCCTAACCATGGCAAAAGTTCCAATGCTATTGACAAGAATTCTTATGTTTTCCATATAGACGACTTGACCATTCCTCTGATGACTGTTAAGAAGAATTTGCTGCAAGCCGGTGTCAATCCAGGATGCCCAGAGAATTGTCGTTGGTGCCCATCTGCGCCTGACGGTTGTGCTTGGTTGAGAAGACATATTCAGTGCATGATGGATAACCGCGAAGTGCTATTTCTAAAGCCATCACCTGTGGAGAATCTGTGTGAAGACATGTTTAAGAAACTAAAGATCGAAGATGTGAGCGAAACTGTACCAGAAGTATAGGATACCTTGGGGCAGCCAAGTGGAAAGTTTGATTATATGGTGAAGTACACTGTTCCTGAAAGCTACAAGATTCCTATTGAAGATGTTAAGGCGACCGGATGGGGAGACGATTTCCCAGAAGATTATGCTGATGTAAACACAATAAGGATTTCCTCTACTGATCCTGTGCCTAGAGTGGCACCTCTCATCATTACTTCTCCCAGACCAGTTCCATATTCCTCTGACAAAACTATACCGTGGAACTATGGAGCTGAGGTTTACTATCATGGCGTCAAACAAGACCCTCTGACCATTGAGGAAATTATAGTTGAAGCTATCATTCCCGACATCGACAATATCACGGATCAAGTAAGGTGACGAGCAGGAAGATTTTTCTCTCGAGATCTCTCTTCCAAAAGACGCAACTCCATTTCGCATTCCATTTGTTGAACGATTCCGAAACTAGAGGAACCGATGACTCATCCTGCTCGGACGGAAGTACCAAAGGAGGTTGCTGAAGACACCTCCAAATAAGAAATGGAGGAAATTCTGAAGATCATCAAGAAGAGTGACTACAATGTTGTGGAACAGTTGGGACAGACTCCGTCCAAAATCTCCATGCTTGCTCTGCTCCTGTGCTCTGAGGCTCATGCTAAAGCCTTGGTGAAGTTTCTGAAGAATGCTCATGTACCGCAAGACACTACTACTGATCAGTATGAAGTTTGTATTGCAAGCCTGGCTTCCAACTAACTTCTCGATCTTGATTTGACTCTAGGAAGGAAACACAACAAAGCCTTGCACATCTCTGTTGAATGCAAGGGCATTACGTTGTCTCATGTTTTGGTAGATACCGGTTCTGCTCTGAATATCCTACCAAAAATTGCTTTCGATCGACTTGATGTTGAAGGATTGGTCTTGAAACCCAGCGACATAATTGTGAGAGCTTTTGATGGTTCTAAACGAACAGTACTTGGAGAGCTCATTCTACCTGTTAAAGTCGGTTCCCAGACTTTTGACTCCGCTTTCTTTGTCATGGACATCCGTCCAGCTTACTCTTGCCTACTTGGACGCCCTTGGATACATGGGGCAGGCGCTGTTACCTCTACTTTGCATCAGAAGCTGAATTACCCAGTGAAGGGGAAGGTTGTTACAGTATGTGGTGAAGAGGAATACATGGTCAGTCATCTACAGTCATTCCGATATCTTGAGATGGAAGGTGAGTTCTTTGAGACTCCCTGTCAAGCTTTCGAAATAGATCCAAGAGTCGTTCCTGTTGACTCTCTTGTTACTTCTGAAGTTACACAAGTTCCACCTAGGATGACCTCGCTGAAGGATGCCCAAGCTGCAGTTGAAGAGGGAGGCAGTGCTATTTGGGGTCAGCTCCCTGATCTTCCTTTCAAATCTGACAAGATAGGTTTAGGCTTCACCATCAAAGGTCAGAAGATGATACGCCGCGAACGTGCCGGCCAACTTCCTTTCTACATCAGCAAAGATGGAGTTCATGTTATAGAAGACCACGACAACGACTTCGACATCAGCAAGTGGATCTTCCCAACTCCCGACAACGGACTCGGCAATTGGAAGCGGGCGTATACCTCCTTTAGACAGGAGTAATTGCTTTTGCTTTTTGTTTTTCTTTTCGTATTTTCTACGCTTTGAACAATAAACTTTAAAGCCTAGTGCCTCGCTGTAATACGGTGAACTGACTTTTTGGATTTTTGTATCGCAAATGTGCGGATAGCAAGAGTCGCCACCGACTTTTATTTTTATCCAATTAAGGGAAGGTAAAAGTACGAAAAAAGACCTCGTTAGATTAAAATGCGGGAGAATGATTATGAAAAGGGAAGGTATTAGCACCCCTTTCCATCCGTAGTTATCTACGGGCTCTTAGTTGCTTTATAGATCACTTTGAAAAAACTTGTGCTTTCTGTGTGTTTGAAAAATGATTTGAAAGGCATTTCGCTTTGACTTTGTAATGATTCATGTAGGAATGTATACAAAGTGTTCGGAAATGTTTCGTTTTGAAAGGAGTTTGAACTTTGAAAAAAAGTGTGAGGTGTGAAAAGTATTTTGATAGAGCAAGCAACTAAAAGTCTTATTACCTACTCAGAATTGGTCGTTTTCGTGTTATTTTACGTTCCTTTAGAATAGCGCTAGCCATACCATTAGTTGGTAGATAGCTCCATTCGTTGGATGTAGAGGGACATTCGAAGGGACATCGGATGGTCATAGAAGGCAACTTGTAGGAAGTATCCTAGCACATTCGAAGGGACTATCATCATTTTTCGTAGGCGACAATCGAGGGTCAAGATCATGTATTCGGAGGCGACATCGTGGGTCTATGATCTTTGTATCGAAGGGACTATGATGATTTGTTTGAAGGCAACGGTGCTAGAATACCTCTACGTTCGAGGGACATGACCATTTGAATTCGTAAAGGCAACGAGAGAGAATTACCCTAAGGGGTGCATGTGTGAAAAGAGTGTGTTGATTTCAGATATTGTTATCTTGAAAATTAGTGGGCTATGTTGATTATTATCTTGCCATACACGCCTAATTACTAGCAATTTATAGGGTGAGAAATTAAAATCACGGGTAAGCGGAAATGGAAAGTGCGGAAAGTAAAAACCTACGCTATTACATGGCTTTGGGGCAGATACATAATTTAAAATGCGGAAAAGTAAAAATCCTAATTAAAACTATTACAACCCATATGCAATTATATTATTGAAAAATGAAACAAAAAACGGAAGAATTGTGCAGATCGGATGAACACAGAAACAAGCGAAATCGGAAAATATGATGAAATCGAAATAAGAGAAAATGTTAGAAAAAATGCGAATTTTAATATGAGAAAATTATTATATATTGGAAATAACATTAATATGCTAAAATAATTTTTTGGGAATTTTTAGATGCATTTTAGTAATTAAAAACTAATTTACAATGATTTAAATGCTAAAATAAAATAAAAATAAGTATGCATGCAAAAGGATATTTTTAATTTATTAAATTAAATAAAGATTTTCAGAATGTAATGCAAAAGAAAATAATTTTTGATGAATTTTTAATAGAATAAAAATGTAGAAATTAATTAAAATAGAATAGAAAATATTAAAATAATGAAAATATGAAAAATAAGAGGAAAAGTCAGTTTGTAAAAATAATGGTCCCAGCATGGTTGAGCGGGGACACGATGCTCAAACTTTGAAAACCATGACCGTAAGCGGTGGCATGTTCTCATTTTGGAAGCGGAGTTAATGGAAATGCTGCAGCTGATCTCCTCCCGCTCCCGCCATCCAGTCATCTTCAACCTTTTGAATTTTTGAAAGATAGCGTCGGCTTTGGTTCGACGCTACAAGCCCTGGCAAAATCAAAAATGCAGTATACATAATATAAATTATATCTAAGGCCATGGTTCGATTCCTTGAAGCATTCCGATACTGATATAGGTCTTGTTGTCCAATTTTATGTATTTCGCGAAACCCTAAATCGGTCACATAAACCCTAATCATGGTGAAACACGATTCCGGCCATAGAAATTCAATTGGCTTGCCCAGAAAGTTTGCAAACTCGATTCTAAACACAAACGAACAATCAAAACAGGTTAATAATGCATGAATATTGATAATCGAATTTGGAAAAATAAGAACAAACCGAAACTTGAATTGCTTGATTCTTGATGGTTTTGAACGATGTAAGAGTCTGGATCGACTCTAAAGACCTCAAGGAATGTAATGGACGGCTTGGAATGGGTTGAATCGAAGCAAAACTAGGGTTACCATTTGCTTCAAACACACAGATTTTTGAACTTTGGAATAGGGTTTGTAGAGCAATTTTTTCGTTCTTTCTTGATAGGTATGCATTGTACATTTATACTGGATGGATTTGGAGTTGAATTTGGAAAGAATTAATCAACATTCAAAGGAAATCAAATTTGATTTTTTCATGAAAATCAAATATTCAAAACGATCAATTTCAATCCAATCTTGCCTTTTTGCTCCCATTTGAATTCTTGGCATTTGTGAGTTAATTGGATCTCAAGGAAATAATAAAATCAATCTTTGCAATTAATTTGAATTTTATAATTTATTTTAAAATTTAATTTGTATTTAAATGAATAAATTCAAAATTAAATAGAAAAATAAATAAAAAATTCATGGCATTGGGCTTGGACATTCCTAATTGTATGAGGAATAAGTTAGGATGAAGAAAAAGTAGGCCCATTTGCAAAAGATTTGATTTTTTGAAGCATCTCTTTGTGCATTCTTTCAAAATTCCCGACTTGTGAATGGTGTATCTTGCTCAATTTTCCACATCTTTGAGAGTTCTTGGACTTTTTGGAAATCTCTAAGAGTCCTCTAAACAATGTCTTTGGTTTCACTTAATTGGAGTTACCATGCTCAATATATCCTCAAAACAAAATGTTGACTTTTTGTTGACTTTGAAAAGGACACAGTAATGTTTTGAGCTATACCTCTCAAATGAAGCATTTTTGACATTCTTGTGAGACATGAAGTTGTAGAAATTGAATTTCCTTCAAGTCAAGAGGTGGAAAAATTTACGAGAAAGTATGAGAAAGTTATGATCGGTCAAAGTTCGGTTGACTTTTCACTAGAAACCCTAATTTAGAAAGTTTGACTTTTGAGCAAATCTTGAGTTTTCTTGATGAATCATGATCAACCCTTGATCAAATGATGAATGTAACTTCAAAATGAGGATGTTGACCAAAAATCGGGAAGTTTGATTGTATGTTGACCACAGTTGACTTTTTGACCAATACATTGATTTTCAACCATCGAGAAGTTGTCGAGGAAACTTGACTTGTGAGCTTGAAACTTGACATGGAGAATCTTTGAAGCATATGAGGAAGCATGAAAATCATTGGAGGTGTTAGAAGTCCATCTGAATCGAGAAATGCCAAACCTAGTTTGGGTTGATTGTCTAAGGAGAGTGTTCATTTGATGACTCTTGAGGAATCCTTGAGTAGGGATGTATGGAATATCTTGAGAAATATGAGGGCAAATTTTGGGGTATGGTGCTTGTTCAATCTTCTTGTCTTGGAAGGTTTAGATTGGCATGCTTGCCTTTCGTGACTGGAGGTAGAAGATGATTGAACACTACACACGAAAATTTTTCATTGTTGGTGATGATCTTGCGGGAATGGGCTTCGGATGCCATTTGGAGAAGTGGAGACTTGATTTGAGGAATGAAGTCGTCGCGGACTCGAGGTGGTTGTCTGAGATGAGGCTTAAGATGCCATCCGGAAGGATTGATCTTTGGGAGTGAGCCGTCACCTTCAGGCTGCATAGATATACGGAAGGAGATGGGCTTAGGATGCCATCTAGAAAGTCGTCGTTAGACTTTGTGCTTCGTCTTTGAATGAAGTTATTGGTTTGTATTGATTTTTAACCAATATGCGGCATGCGAAAGGTGAAAGCGTTGACAAGTAGTCGGAGATGGGCTTAGATGCCATCAAGGCAAAGTGAGTAAATGCAGCTAGACTACCGTGGTTCTTTGTTGATAGTGAGAGAGGGTCGAGAATAGTTCTTTGTCTTTGTGACTGCGGGGGATAGTTGACAATGTGGATGTTCCACATTGTGCATCGGGTGTTGATCCACTGCCTGTTATCGGAGGATAACTTGTGATCGTTCGGATAAGGTTTCCCGTCTAGCTTCGGGTATTAATCCTGGATTCGCTGTTGGAGAACAACGAGGTTGGTCGTTCAGATAGCTTTCCCGTCTGGTTTCGGGTATTAATCTTGGACCTGCTTGCGTCAAAAATGACTTTTACCTATTTTGGAGAAAACAAGAGAAATTTTGATAGAATATTGTTAGTCTTATGCAAAGTATGATGCATGACGATGCGTATGAATGATATATGCACAAATTATGATATTTATGAATAATGTATGAATGATAGACGTTGTGGTATTTCAAAACATATCCATCTTGAAGAAGATGCGGATGTTCTTCTTGAGGATGAAGTGGGTGGAGACCCTGCTTGGGGAAAGAGAAGGATGAACTTTGATTCCTCCGATGCCACTCCGACCAAGTCTTGAGCCTAGATACTGTTGTGGATGGAAGAGTTAGGAATGTGCCGCCAAAGATCTTGTTCGTAGACCCTGCTGGGGAGGATTTAAGAGGCACTTCTGTGGGGAATCCAATGTGTAGGTTCTGCCGTGGAAAAAGTGAAGAGGTGCTCTACTGGGGGTCTTAAGTGTAAATCCTGTCGGAGAGCGTTTGATAGCTACTGGGAGACCGGGTTAGAAGGATCTAGGGCCCGTTGTAATCTCTGGCTGAGGTATATGAGGTGTAGGTTTCCTCCGATGCACTATCTGACCAAGTTCCAAGTCTGGACACTGCTGCTGCCGGGGAAAAGGAGATTGCTGAGGGATATTTGCTGGAGACAGGCATCTCGGCTGGGGATGAAATGATACCGCTTGGAGAGTGATGCAACACTGTTCGAATTGAGTGGAGTTATTGCTCATGGACTAACATACTCCGGCTGGGAAGGTGCGTGGTGAGTGACACCTTTGTAGAGATTGGTGTCCTGCGGGGGAATGTTTTTGGTGACTTTCGTCGTCATCTCAATTCCTGGAATCTGTAGTAATTACTTTTGTATGTTCACTTTTCACATGTTTGCGAACAAGCTCTTATTGTCGGATGCATATAATCATTCAAAGCAGACGTTTAGACTTTATGCAAACAACAACAAACAAAAATTGTAAAGAGAAAGAAACTTGCATTTATTTGAAAGATGGCGTATGGCCGAGTAGTTTATACAAGAGAAAGGTAAAAGGCTATGCGGAAACAATCTTGTTAAGTTCCAACTATGCTAGTACTCATATATTTCAACTATCTCATCTCCTTGCTGTCAGGGGAAAGTGAGTGAATTGATCTTCGCCATTTGAATCTTGAATGCTGATTGTAGTCTGAAAACAGGTGATTTGGAAGAGACATAGTCGTACGCTTAAATCCCTAACTTTTGCCTAGACCGCCCTTCGGGTTTCAGTCTACAGGATACCCTTTTGCCCAAACCGCCTTTTAGGTTTTCGACTTGCGGTGTACATGTTTTGTATATATCCTTAACTTTTCCCGAACCTTTTGGTTCTCCGGGATGCCCTTATTTTGCCTAGGTTAAATCGACCTAGCGGGTCTCTTTATCCGTAGTATTTTTGACTATACTGCGTTCACGGGGGTGTGGGAAGTCTTCACCATCCATGGTGCTAAGTATCATAGCTCCGCCTGAAAATCTGTCTTGACTACAAATGGTCCCTCATAGGTGGGAGTCCATTTTCCCTGGATCACCTTGTGGAAGAATGATGCGCTTGACTACTAGGTCACCAACTTGGTACACTCGGTGCTTGACCTTCTTGTTAAATGCTCGATCATTCGTTTGATAAATCATCCATGGCGAGATGGATCGAGTCGTTTCTCATCAATCAAGTTAATCGGTCAAGGCAGTGCGGACCCATCATCTTCGCCTAACTTCTGCGTCTGGAGGAGGACTACGGTTGAGGTATCCGGACCTCGATGGGTGGGGCGGCTTCCATACCGTACACAAGAGAGAAGGGTTGCCCTGATGTTGTTATTGTTGTAGTCCGATAACCATGAAAGCAAATGGTAACATCTCATGCCAATCTTTGTAAGTCAACATCATCTTGTATAATCTTCTTAATGTTCTTGTTGGCTTCCAACTGCGCCATTCATCTTAGGCCGATAAGGAGAAGAGTTGTGATGCTTGATCTTGAACTGCGTGCAAAGTTGGTGATCATCTTGTTGTTGAGATTAGAGCCATTATCACATGATAATCCTTTCGGAGTG